>APFE031114151.1:416722-461489 GCA_000404065.3 Pinus taeda
GGATTTGAACCAGTAACCTATTGCAAGGAGTATCTTAACAATGCATTTATTCACCATCAATCCAAAACCTTATAAACAAAAATATTATTAATTTTAAATATAGTATAAATTTTATATAAAATATTGTTATCTACTATTATTAGTTACTCTTACGTACAACTACTATATCGCAGAATTCTCATCAATCCACATTCTTTCCACCCAACAAAAGATATATTTTTTTAGGTTAGTCAGTTATGGATTGATGAATGTGTATGGCTGGGTTGATCGGCATCGATCGAGCATGCTGTCACGTTTCTGGCTATGAACTTCTTGACAGCACAGCACATGGAGATCGTGAAAGAAAAACCATGGAGCAGAATAGGATACCCTGACGAACAGAGCATAACAGAAGATATGTGACCACACTGAGAAGCAACAGAACTACGCGGCAAGGGCACAGACGAGAATTGGATTGCTGAAATGTGTAATATATTTCTGAACTTATTTCTATTGTAAAATTTGGGAATATCTTGGATAGGAAAAAGTCAAAGAATTGACCCCCTTACCAGAATTTGCTGAAATGTGAAATATAGTTTTGAAGTTATTTTTATTGTAAATTTTGAGAATATTTTGACTCATGTCTTAAAATTATTCTATGGATATGTTGTTGTTGCGACAAACACCCTCCAAAATTTTGCCTATACCTGAATTTTGGAGCCTATTGTGGATCTTGCAATCGGTTGTTCCATGTTCATTTCTTGGTCAGTTGATGTTTTCGGGCTCCTTTATTGGATTGGAAGTGTCGAAGTCACTCGCTCACACATGCTCATCCCATAACAAGCGCATGAACACATTCTTTTATGCAAGCTTTAACGAGCATAACACAGTGCATCAAGATTGTGCCTGTACAATGTCTAATCTAGGCCGAAAGTTAGTACGCACTGGCATCGATAATTTCTAATTTCTAGTTTGTTACTACTTCTATTTCATTGAGTTTTGCAAACTATCGCTTCCGCACAACTTTGTTTCTGCAAGTATCACTTTCAAGTTTTTGGATGTCGCTTTCTCTTTCTTTCACTCTAATTAGTGTCATTTTCATGTTATATTTACTCTAACATGTGTTATTTTCATTGTCATTCACATATCACACTCTAGCAATCGTTATCTTTCACATGTTGAGTGTCGCACAATGTACATAAGATTGTTTTGGAGGTTTAAAGAGGTTATATTTGTGCAAATGAGTTGGTCTCACCATGTATACATCCATTGTAGTCATTTCCAAAGTTTTGAGTACTGTCGCACAAGTGTTTTCATTGTCATTGCAAAGTGTATTTTTAGTGTCGCACTTGTTGTAAGTTGTCGCAAAGGTTGTCTCACTAAGGGAAGTATGTGTTCATGTGTTCGGGATGATCTAAGTTGTGTTGTCAAGTGTCTAAGTGTGTGATCACAATCAAGCCCTACCACTATTCACATTAGTTTAACTAATCCCACACTTAGCCAAATTTCTGAAAATTCCAAGCAACTTAGCCTCATCCACCCTTCCTGAACTGTGCATTCTGCAGTTTCAACCCTCAAGCTACAACCTTTCCTCTTGAAAATGCTCAACTCATAGTTCTTGTCTCCCAGGACAATGCACTACACAATTTTAGTTCTCAAGCCTAAGCCTTGGCCTCCAAACTTGTACAATTCAACCGTTTAGCTTGGCCCCAACTATGCATTGTGCAATGTATAAGCTCAAGTTCAAATGCTAAGCTCTTTAAATACGTAATTGCACACTCACCAGGCCTACTCTACTTCCCAGAACTGCGCAAGTGGCTGAAGCAATGCAAAATCCCTATGCCTGTCTCACTGATTCCCAAAATTGTGCAATTTCTCTCTACTACACAGTTAGTACTATGCATTGTGCAGTCTCAAGGATCAAGCCTCAACCCTGATCTATTGTACTACACAATTGCATTATCACCTAGGATGATTGAGTGCCCATCCCCTCAGCCTCTCATATTGAGCTCCCAAATTTTGTAGTTTTCTTCCTCAGTCCAGCTTGATCTATGAATTGCACAGTCTCAAGGCTCAAGCCTAACCTCTGAACTCTTTAACCTCTCTCTCAACCTACCACCTAGTTCTGGATTAGTCAGTGGATTATCATGCAACATATTAGACTAGGGGTTTATTATATTGATGTCATCTTATCATGAGTCGATTGAAGATGGAAGTACTCTTTCATTCTATTGCAAGATGATGAAGAATGAGATGGAGAAGGAGGACATGCTAGAAGACACGTATGGAGCTGAAGAGAGAAGATAATCATCAGGTGAGAAGGCAAAGGAACACCGAACTATAATAGAAGATGAAAGGTCAATATCACATTGAAGATTCCTCATTTTCAAGTCATAAGGGGGAGTAGGAAGAAGAACATACACCATATTTTCGATAAGAGACAAAGAAAGTAGCAGTAAGGAATGTCTTGGCACTGCCACATGATCATCAGTATATGTCATCAGTGTCATGTTATGTCCCATCATGATTCATCATTTTGCACATCATAATTGGATTATGCAATTGTATATTGGAAAATGTATTGTAAAGTGGAAGTCCAACAGACACATTCAGAACATGAAGAGTCATGTAAATTCAAAAATTCATAGGAATTCAAACTTTCATGGGGTTAGTCAAAGAGTCACAAGGAAGGCTAAGTGTCACCTCTTCGTTATATGTAAACCCTCATTATATGATCAAGTGACTTTTCACCTTGGCTCCTTCCACAAGGCATTAGAGAGACACACTAGTTATTTTGGGGAGCAAGTGGCTCCAACGCTTCTCTATTGGAGCCACTAGTGCTCATTGTATACATGTGTCTTGGAATTTTTACTTAATATAAGAAACCTCATCGCCAACAGATTCTTCATGCATGGATTATGAATATTTGTAAGACTATTCTGTGGATGTTTGTAATTATTGTTTGGTTTCGTCTGTGCTAAAGTAGCTGAACTATTGCAATTATTTTAGTACTTATCATATTGAGAATGTTTCGTAATGGTTATTATTTCTATCACATTCTTGTGGACTATTCCACTGGATACTAGACAAATCCTTTTTTTTATTGATTGTAATTATCATCGCATCTTTGTGGAATATTCTGCTGGATGTTAGAGAGATACTTCTTGGTTGCATGTGTCTCTACTAGGGTGGTACTATTACCTCTTTCTTAGAGGCTCAATTTCTTTCTCCCTCCGAAATAGAAGAATCGTGACACACCAAAAATTGAACACTCATTAGGTGTACTCACCTACTTTTCAAAGGCACATTCACACTCCTCTCTATTGTTGAGAATTAGAGCCAAGGAAATCCTGTTAGAATATATGGAAATCGGGCCCATACTACAAATAGGGCTCTTATTCAAAATAATGCAAGGTATAATTGGGACTTAAAATTAGGGAGCATCCTTGGTTGACATTTTTCTAGCATTGTCAACAAAATCGCACTAGATGGTGGGCCAGATGACAAGCTAAGCCTTTTGAGTCTATTTTGAATCTCTTATAATAAATGGCTCATCCTCAAATCATACTCCCGGGGTGTTTTTCTAACTTGTCCCCTGGTGAAGTTTTAATCCCCCATGAGTCACTTTATGATTTTTCTCAACTCAATTTCGATGGTGAAGGTGATATGTCCTTTGTCAAGCATGCATCTCTTTTTCTTAAGCTTTATGAATATTATGAGATTGATTATGAAGATTTGGCTTGTATTATTTTTTGCCTCGCCCTTGAAGGTTGAGTTGGTCGATGGTGTCACACTCTACAACTTTCTTCCATTCATTCTCTTAACAATATCTTTGAGGATCTTCATTTAGCATTCGATAGGTATGTTTACTGAGATGTTTATTTAAAAATAGATCAAATTAAAATGGAGCCTGATGAATCAGTTGAGGATTTCTCTAATCAATTCCTTCACCTTTGTTATGAATTTCCTAAAGTATATATGGATTGGGATTTCTTGAACAAAATTTTTAGCATTTGGTTCATATATCTTTGCACATTGAATCTATACCACTTGATGTTTATTCATCCCTAACTCTTGTAAATGAAGACACACCCCTAATTTTAGAGGAACCTGTTATTCCTTTTGTTCCTTGTCCTCTTTTTTCAATTGTAATGTGGGTGCCTCCTTGCGATTATTGTAAAGTGGGGAAATATGCAAATCAAATTCCTAATCCATCTTCTCATCCTCTTTCTGCATTTCATGATTCAAATCCAATAAAGGAAATCTCATGTAGCCTACAGTGAAAACCAAATTTTCTATTCCTGAAGATGGTATTAACACTCAGAACTCTATTCTTGTATTTGATTCAGATTTATTTCATCCTTTATCATCTACATGCCATTAATATTTTTACCATGATCCACTTGATTAATTTTCTCCATAAACTAGTTTTTTCGCACTCTCCTAATTTTCAAGTTGTTAGTCTAAATTACGTTCGGATTCAAGATAGTCACATTACACAGGTAGAGGAGCATAGGTGAAGATTCTTTCAATATTTCTTTTATTTTTAAAAATCCTTCTTGTGAATATGGTGTCTCCTCACTCTTGACTGATATTGAATCTGTTAATCTTGGTAATGTATTAAATAAAATTAGTTTGTTTAGATCCATGGTATTGGGCAACAATCATTCTGATGATGCTGATTTTGTTGATGTATGCAATGATGAATGCCCAAGTGCATCAATTGATCTTTAGTTTTATCATGGAAATTTTAATTCGAAATATTTAGATCTGGAATTTGTTTTAGTCGAAAAAAATTCTCTTATCGAAACTTTCTCTTCATTCTGATATCCCTTATGCTTTGTTGTTCGTGATGCATCTACATGTGATGAATATACTCCATTCTCTGCAAGTTCTTCATCGCATGAGTTAAATTATCAATTGACACAAGGTAGTGAGGTTGTTCATGGTGAAAGAGAAAATAATTAGATCATTGAGTATCCTTTCCATCCCATATCATCTCTTTTTTTTCATGAATACAACCCTTCAAACCAGCTTGCTCATGAAATTTCCCTAATTCATACATCTCTAGATTGGTGATTAGAAGAAAATTTTGGCTTAAGTAATATCATTTTTGAAGTTGTAGAATATGATAAATCTAGTGACTTATAGTGATCTCATTGAAATCAGTGAATGAAACTATCCTCACACCATTCACGATCTGGTTCAATCTTCGGAATGCGATTTTATAACCCTTGAAATTTCTGGGACTCGTCAGGGAGGTGAGGCACTAAAACTTCCGTTGATGGTTATGTCAAGATCTCGTGACTCTTGCAAGAACCCCAAACTGATTCAGTTCTATTTTTCTTAACAAAACTCTTCTTTCTGCATGGTTTCACTCGATGTAAATTCTTTCTTCAAATAAACTGGCATTGCAAAAATGATCTGTTGAGCCTTCAAGACTTGATTTCTGATTAGATTCAAGATGTTTCATATTCATGTAAATCTCCTATATCCAAATCGGGTTTGGAATATGTGTCTCTCATAGAATCGTGGAACTGTGAAGCTAATTATTCTAAATATTATCTTTGGCCAAAGGATTCATACCTATCACACTCTTCTTAAAACAACTAGCTCCTAATCCTTCTTGTCAATATTTTGATGCCAATATTTTTCTTCATCACACTTGAAATCCTCTTGAGTGTTAGTGAATGCATTTCTTTTTTGACAAATCTAATTCTTCTTCACTTGTTTTACCCTGACTAGTTTCATGTTTTTGTTATACTAGCATCCATTTTTACTTCTTTCGAAAATTACGATGCTAGTATAGTGTGTAACTAGTCACAAGAAAATGGCTTTTTACACTTGTCACTTGAGGAAGATGATTCGGTTATGCATGGAATTTGTAGATTTTCTCAAATTGATTTTTATTTGGTAATTACAAACTGGGAATCTAATGCTTTAATCAACCCGTCGGATGATGATTCTATTTTTGATGACTGTAGTTCCACTTACTATTTTCCCAACAACACATCCAATGACATTTGTTTTACATTCTTCATCTCACTATCTAGGTACTTTTCAAGCAGTTGAGGAATCACACTGGCAGATGGTTATCTCAAGTCCTGCTTGCGTTGACAAGCCTATTGTAACACCCTCCTCCGACATCTACCCAAGCAACTGGCTAGCTGGGGTAAACATGTGATGAGAGTCCACTATGATATGATTCGACCTCCTATATCACGTTAAGGAAGTGGAATTGAAGGAAACACACCATATAAACATTAATTATTAGCTATAGGACCCTTAGGAACCAATCCAATGCTTTAGATAGCTTGCCTTGGGGTCCCACCGAGATTTTGGATCATTTAAGGCTCAGTCACTCCCATGCTAAAGGAATGAGTGCAACCAACAACACAAATTATCTCTAGTAGGCTTGCGTGCCTATGAACAAAAACCAAAATTGTCAGTACTATGCCAACAACTCCGCGATTCGAGATACTTTTTCAAGCCCAGAGCCCAAGTCACTACCTAGAATTGAACCATCTCTTCAAATAAATAAAATAACATGGAAGGCCAATACTAAAGAAAATACTTGTTCAAAACCTTGACTAAACCCATACTAGCCATGACAAACATTTCTTCAAACATATTTTGAAATGTGTAATCTACCGGTGTAATTAATAATTCAGAGCATAGGGGTATCATACTTAGCTAAGAATCACTAAGAACCATTAATGCCTCAACATGTCAACTTCTATTCCATCCTTTAGGTCATAGATACATTGATAATTTCATTACAAGTAAAAACATGATGAGAGACACACATGGTTGTTGTCATAAAATACATACATAACCAACATAATATGGACATAAATACTCATAAAAGCACAACCATATGGACCACATACAATCCATGAAAATTTTCATAGAAATACAAGGAGAAATAACCTTTGATTAATGATGCAAAATCCATACCCAGGATGTGACTTCCACCCTCCACCCAAGCATAGAATGGGTGAGACAAATATCTCTTCATCCATTCACCCCCATTCCATATTCCAACCATGAATGTGGAATCTCATAGGAAAAATTTATAAAATCCATCAAGGGTTTCAAAAGGCAATCAGCATCAACCCATCAAATATTGACATAAATACTCATAAAAGTACAACCATATGGACCACATACAATCCATCAAAATTCTCATAGAAATACAAGGAGAAATAACCTTTGATTAATGATGCAAAATCCAAAACTGGGATGTGACTTCCACCCTCCACCCAATCGTAGAATGGGTGAGACAAATCTCTCTTCATCCATTCACCCCCATTCCATATTCCAAGCATGAATGTGGAATCTCATAGGAAACATTAGTAAAAACCATCAAGGGCTTCAAAAGGCCATCAGCATCAATCCTTCAAATAGTGATTCCACCTCATGGTCGGACATCATAAAACCATCATCCTATCAGTTTCTATCCAAGCCTTCGAGGGCTCCAGAGTGCTTGTCCAACCAAGGCTCTAGGACTAGTAACTCAACCCACAACTTTTATCTGTCTCTAGAGTGTTTGTCCAATCAAGACTCCAGGACTAGTAACTCAACCCACTAAGGGCTCTAGAGCATTTGTCCAACCAATGCTCCAGGACTAGTAACTCAACCCATGTTTTTCCAGGGCTCCAGAGCGTTTATCCAACCAAGGCTCCACGACTAGTAACTCAACCCAAGCTAAGCGAACATGAGAACCAACCAAAAAAACAACAACGAAAATAAATCCACAATCACCATGGCTATCTAGGAAATTGCAAAGGCTAGGCAATCCATTTTCAATCTCGACCATCCTCCATGCCAATGACAAATCACAACCAACAATCCACATGCATATGTCATGCATGCCAAAACTAGTGAAGGAAGCATACATGCAACTTGGTACCTACAAAAAAATCTAATGTAGTTGCTGATCTCGATGCCTTCTTGCACTTTCCTACTCTTCCTTTCCCTTCTTGCTCCAAGAATCCAAGTATGCCACATCCTCCAAGAGTGCTCCAAGAAAAATCTCTCTCTCCAAGAGTAAGAGAGAGAGATAATAATGAGACAACTCCAAAACCGAACTGACAAAACGTTACCAACTGATCCTCATAAGCCTTTTTATGAATGAGGCATCTATTTTCTTCATTTTTGATTATTTTCCTTCAATTTCCTCCTCACATGCAACCTGTGACCTTTCACCTCCCCTTTATCCTAGTTTCCATTATTTTCATAAATAATTGTGCCAAAATGCCATTTTCCCTTTCCAAAGCCTTAGTTGTTACCTTTTCCAATTTCCTTAGTGATAAACAATCACAAGTGCTCCCCATCACTAGGACTATGCCCAACATAGAGCTTGGAATAAGTGTCCCATCGACCATGGTTATTGCTTTTTAACTTTTATTACATGGAATTTTCATGAGGGTTGTGACAGAATGCTTTCCCTTAGGGCACACTGTCCTCAGTGTTCAATCACACATATACCTCAACAACCTGCTGAAGGAAGACATGCTAGTCATGGATCTTTATAACACATCTCGATGTAGTATTTACAATGGAATATCCGCTCAAAACAAAACATTATGACAACATGATAACATATTACATAGCGGAGCTTTATAACACAACTGATTACGATATTTACAATGATCATCCTACTAAGTACCAACCCACATGACATCATAACATCATGATAACATAACGACAAAATAGCATAGTAAAATGACAACATAATTATAATTACATAACACCCATACCGCATAGTGGAGCTTTATAACACAACTCAGGGTAGTATTTACATCCATATGCATGTGTACATATAGAAACATTACCAAAAATATATACCAAGACATACCAAGTCATATACCAAAACATATATCGAAGCATATACTAACACCATATCTAAGCATATATCAAATCATCATATAACATATACCAAACCGTCATAAATCATATATCAAGACCCATAAAGTATTACCAAACCATCATAAAACACATATCAAACCACCATAAAGTTTATACCAAACCACCAAACCAAAACTGCTTTGCCTCAACTGGAAAATAAGGAAGGATACATCTCCCAAATCTGATCTGCCATATCCCATGTAGCTTCATCGGGCCCAAAGTGCTTCCATTGCACCATAAATTGCTCGATTACTCTGTTCCATACCATGAGCACCCTTTTATGCAATATACACTAAGGCTCCAACTGGAATTCTCCATCTGCTTCCACCTACAATACATACCAATCAATCAAAATATCATCATCCTTAAAATACTTCTTAAGCAATGATACATGGAAAAAATAATGGAATTTCACTATTGGAGGTAGTGCAAGTCAATAGGCTACTGGTCCAATCCTCTCAATGATACTAAAGGGTCCACAAAATTGTGGTGCCAGCATAACACATGATCCAATCCATAAGGATATCTTTTCTAGTTTGTTGCACAAGAACAATTGTTCCCCAACCTAGAACTCTTTGAAAAACTTGTTCCTATTTGCATAACTCTTTTTCATATCCTATGTTGGCTTTAGATTCTTCTTGATTACCTGCATTTCTTGTTCCATGTCTGCCAACATATTTAGTCCAATCAACACCTTGTTAACCAGATCATACCAACTGATGGGTGTGTTGCAACTCGGGCCATAGAATGCCAAAGAGGGGCTCATTCTAAATTATTCCTGATACCCAATGTTGTAGCAAACTCAACCAATGGAAGATACTCTTCCCAATTTCACTGCTGATGCATCACGTACATCCTTAACATGTCCTCCAATATCCTGTTGACCCTCTCTGTTTGTCCATCTGCCTATGGATGGTAAGCCTTATTGAAGGCCAATTCTGTGCCCAAACCTACAACGAATTCCTTCCAAAATGTGGAAGTGAACTTTACATCCTCGTCTGACACAATTTTCTTCAAAACACCATGCAGTTTAACCACATCTCTGATGAATACCTGTGCCACATCGCTATCTAAGAACGTAGACTTAACCGGAATGAAGTGCGCAACCTTTGATAATATGTCCACAATGACCATAATGGAATCATGACGTCTCACTACTTTGGTAACCTTGTGATGAAGTCCATGGAAATGACCTCCCATTTCCACTTCGGAATCGCGATCAGTTGTAGCAGTCCACATGGATGTTTCCATTCTATTTTTACTCATCGAAAATTAAAACATCTAGCCACGAACTCTGCTACATCTCTCTTCAAGTTTGGGAAATAGTAAAATATCCTCACTATTGTCAGTATCTTTGGGTAACCAGGTTGACCTAAATAAGGTTTCGCAAGAAAATCCCTCAAGATCACCCTCTTGAGCTCACTGTTATCTTATACGTATATCCTATCTCGGAACTTGACCAATCCATATGTTGTAAGATAATAATCCATACCCTGTGCACTTGCACCTATTCCTGTACATATACTTCCACCTATACCTATACCAGTATTCTGCTGCAACCTATGCACAATCTCAATATACCTCACATCCTACTGATCTTCCTGCAAGATCCTATCCTGTAAGTCCGTCCCATTGGAGCTCATTGTTGCCAAGGGATTTACCTTTACTTTCCTTGTCAGAGCATCGACCACCCTGTTCTCCTTACCTTTGAGTATCTAATGTCAAAATCAAACTCATTGATATTGGCCAACCATCTAGCCTACCCGTCATTTAGATTTGGCTGGTAAAATAAATACATCAATCCAATGTGATCACTCATAAATACAAACCTCTTGCCAAGACGATAGTGGCTCTACATCTTCAATGCATGTATGATCGCTACTAACTCAGGATCATGTGTGGGATAGTTCTGCTCATGCTCATTTAGTTTTGGGGACTCATAACATACCATTTGTCCATCCTACATGAGGACTCCACCAAGCCCTCTCTTGCCAACATATATGCACACTAAAAACTCTTTGACTGGATCTACAATCTGTAGCACTAGTGCATGTGTCAACAACTGCTTAAGTTATTCAAAGATAGCCTCACACTTCTTAGCCCATTCAAACTTCTTACCTTTGCTTTGCAATGATGTGATAGGATGAGAAATATGCGAGAAGTTCTTGATGAACCTCCTATAGTAGCCTGCCAAACCCATGAAGTATCTCACCTCATCCACACTCTTTGGAGCTACCCACTCCATGATGGCCCTCATCTTCTCTAGATCAAATTCAATGCCTTAGAGACAACATGTCCCAAGTAGTGTACCTTAGTGTGAAAGAAACTACAATTGCTAAGCTCAGCATTCAATTGATTCTCTCTCAACAATCTCAACATTGCTACTAAATGCTTGGCATGTTCTTCCTCATTTTTAGAATATACTAATATATCATCAATGAACACGTAAAAAACTTATCCATGTATGGATGCAACACGCTATTCATCAAACACATAAATCTAGCTAGAGTATTAGTTAAGCTAAATGGAACAACATCAAACTCATAATGCCCATACATAGTATAGAACGCAGTGTTGTAAATGTCTTCCTCTTTGATGCGTACCTGGTGGTATCTGGATCTCAGATCAATCCTCGAGAACACTTCTTCTCCCTGTAGCTGATCAAACAAGTCATTAATCCTTGGGAAAGGTTACATGTTCTTGATAGTCACTTTGTTCAACTACATGTAGTTAATGCATCATCTGAGTGTTTCTTATTTCTTCTTTACAAACAATACCGGTATGCCCCAAGATGATACACTTGCCCTAATGTATCGCTTGTCGAACATTTCCTTCAGCTGCAACTTTAACTCAACCAAGGTGTACTCATCTTGTAAGGTTCTTTTGATGTTGGAGCTGCCCCTAGCACTAACTCATTAGAAAATTATACCTCCCTGTGAGGTGGAAACTCTATAATGTCCTCAGGAAATACATCCTTGAACTACTGCAAAACCAGTTACCTGCTCAACACATCTATATCCTTAACTTCCATACCCTTATCACTAGAAATGTGCACTGTGAATAGCTTACACCCTTTCCTATGACTACGCTTTTCATGCCTGGTTTTCACCTTCCTAGCTAATGCTGCTTTCTTCTTTCCTTGCAAGACTCTTGGTTCTCCATTGTCATCAACAAACTCAATCACTTTGTCATAATATTCTACCTTGGTTCTATGAAGATACAACTAGTCCATGCCCAACAACATACTATATGAATCCAATGGTAGTACATTCAAATGTGTTGTGGTAGGCATACAATTCAAGTCAAATGCACAAGCTCTTACCCAATGATGAACTCGCTTCTTTTTACCTGTAGCCAACTGCACTAACCAAACACTCTGCATGAAATTCCTTACTCAAACCACACTTATCCACCAAATCAAGACTAAGATAACTATAATTAGATCTAGGGTAAATCAAATTAGAAATAACTTGATCACAAAGCTTACCATCCATCTCAATGATAGATTCCTGATGCTCTACTTGTTTCTTATCCAATGCTGCATAGATACGTGGAATACCTTGACCAACACCTCCAATAGTTTGTGCCTCCTATGCACTATATATCTTAGGCCTACCACTCTGGTACTGTGCACAATATTTGCTACAATGATCTCCTCCACAAGTCCAACATCACATGTGCTCCTTGTTTTGTTTCCCAAATCAGTGTCCTTGTCCTCTATTTGATGCATTGAACCTCTTAGGTGGTGCAACATTCTCCTTGTTACTCGAATCCTGTGGTTGTACTCGCTTCTTGTCCCATTTGCCTTTGTTCTTTGTACTACCTCTCCAATCTGGTATAATCTCAATCCTTCACTTTGATTGTTCATAGCAATTCTTTAGTTTTTATATAGCCCCCTCCAATGATCTAGGCTCGTTAAACTCAATCCTATCTTTGAATGTAATAAGTAACCGACTAACAAATCTCTAAATCTTAGCCTTCTCCTCCTTGAGGTAAGGCACATACCTTAGCAACTCCAAGAATCTGCTAATGTACTCATCATCTTCCATGGATCCCATCTTTAGGTCATAGAATTATTTCTCCCTATCATCAAAGTATCTTTCCAACAAATACTTCTTCTTGAACAGCCACTCAAACTCACTCCAAGTCAATTCTTCCTCATTTATACCTCTGACATTCTTCATGTCTTCCCACCAAATGTTTTCTTTTCCATTGAAGCTGAATGTAGCCATTTTAGCTTTCACATTCTTTGAATAGTCATGTAATCTGAAGAACTTCTTCATGCTTAGCAACCATGCCTCTACATATTTTGATTTATTTAACTCTCCATCAAAAGTGGGTGGTTTTTCTTTCTTAAACTCATCTCGCAAATACCGCTTACCACTCCTCTTGTATGGATGGTACCGATGACAATCATAGTGCTTATCTAAATCAGAACTAGAATCATACCTGTGTCTATCCCTTCTCCTATCTGGAGTGTCCAACAATATTCCATCCTTGATTGTGTCATCTCTATCAGATCTTTGACCACCATGTGAACTACTACCATATGCCCCATTAGTTCTATCCTCCTTCCCATAGATGATCCGAAGTGGTCCCTGTCCCTGCAAATATGACAAGCTCTGAAGTATGATTGCATTTACCTCTGCTAAATTTTCCTGTTCTTGTATGATTCTTTCATTATCTGCCTTACAACTCCTTATGTCTTCCTTTAAACTTCTTAGTGTCACTGCCAAATCATAAGACTTCCCAGCACCATACGGCTCCTCCGATTCATAGTGATAATATTTGTAGTCAACCATCTTGCTAGCCATTTGATATTGCTTTTTGCAAGGTATATCATGTCAACTAAACCAAATCGCAATAAACCAACATTCCTTAGTATAGTTTGGGGAGGATACCTTATCCTCAAGATCAACAAATCAATGTGATACATGTATAACATAATCATGACAACATATAGAAACATAAAACATAAGCATATGACCATGCAACTATCATTCTAGTTAGGGTCCAGTCATCAATGCATGACCTCAACAACACACACCATGGCCTCATGCATGAAAACCACCATCATTATGTCACTACACACTTGACCACATGAAAACATAAACATGCATAAGAAATGCATAACTATCCACACACATGTGTAAAGACGTATGATCAAGCATGAATGAACAATACTTGAAATCAAACCTGCAAGAATGATACATTCAACCAAGTATACAAGAATGTAACCAAAGATGCAAGAATGTAACCAATCATACTACAACGATACATGTAAGCAACATAAATCAACACGTAACCAGTTTTACACTCACGACATTGCATTCCTCAACAAAACATTAAGTTTCACATGATGACATCACTTCAACCATGAACAACATCATGCAAACATAACAAGCACATGGAATGCAAGGGTGAGAGACACACATGAAACTGACATGTATACATGACTAACACATATCCCATCTAATTCGAGGGCTTAACCATGCTCTGATACCACTCTATAGCAACCTCCTCCCACATCTACCCAAAAAAAAAGACGGTCAGGGTAAACATGTGACGAGAGGCCACTATGATATGATTCAACCTCCTAAGTCACGTTAAGGAAGTGGAACTGACGGAAACACATGATACAAACCTTAATTTCTTGCTACAACACCCTCAAAAACCAATGCAATTCTTTAGACATCTTGCCTTGGGGTCCCACCAACAACACAAAGTTGCTCTCATAGGTTTGCCTGGCTACAAAAAGAGACCAAAACTATCAGTGCTATGCCAGTGACTTTGGGATTTGAGCCACTTTTTCTGGCCCAGTGCCCAAGTCACTACTTAGAATTGAACCATCTGTTCAAATCAGTAAAATAACATGGAAAGGATAGTACTAAAGAAAATACTTGTTCAAGACCTTGATTGGAACCCTACAAGCCAAGACAACCATTTCTTCAAACATATTGCAACTGTGTAATCTACATGTGTAATTAATAGTTCTAAGCATAAGGATGTCATACATAGCTGAGAATATATAAGAACCATTGATGTCTCAACACATCAACTGCCATTCCATCCATTAGGTCATAAATACATTGATCATTCAATTACAAGTAAAAACATGATGAGAGCCACACATGGATATTGTCATAAAACACATACATAACCAGCATAATAGGGACATAAATACTCATTAAAGTAAATCCATATGGACCGCATACAATCCATAAAAATGCTCATAGAAATATTAGGAGGAATAACCTTTCATCAATGATGCAAAATCCAAACCCGGGATTGGATTTCCACATTCCACTTGACCATAGAATGGCTGAGCCAAATCTCTCTTCAGCCATTCACCCCTGTTCCATATTCCAAGCATGAATGTGGGATCTCATAGAACACATCAATAGAAACCATCCAGGGCTTCTAGAGGCCATCCACCTTAACCTGACATCACAAAACCATCATCAGATCGGTCTCTATCCAATCCTTCCAAGGCTCAAGAGCATTTTTCCAACCAAGGATACAGGACTCGTAACTCAACCCACAACTTTTACTAGGCTCCAGATCATTCTTCCATCCAATGCTCTAGAACTAGAAACTCAACCCACCAAGGGTTCTAGGGTGTTTGTCCAACCAAGGCTCCAAGACTAGTAACTCAACCTAAGTTGTTTCAGGGCTCGAGAGTGTTTGTCCAATCAAGGCTCCAGGACTAGTAACTCAAGCCAAGCTAAGGAAACACGAGAACAAAAAAAAACTCAATAATGAAAATAAATCCACAATCACCATGGATATCCATGAAATGACAAGGTTAGGCAATCTAGTGTCAATCCTGACAATCCTCCATGCCAATGACATATCACAACCAAGAACCCACATGAATATGCCATGCATGCCAAAACTAGTGAAGGAATCATAGATTCAACTTGGTACTTGCAATAAAATATGATGTAGTTGTTGATTCCCATGCCTTCCTGCACTTTCATTCTCTTCCTTTATTTCTTTCTCCAAGAATCCATGTATGCCACACCCTCCAAGAGTGCTCCAAGAAAACTCTAAGTCTCCAAGAGTAAGAGAGAGAGAGAATAATGAGAGAGCTCCAAAACTGAACTCAAAAAAGGTTACCAACTGATCCTCAGAAGCCTTTTTTTGAATGAGGTCTCTATTTTCTTCATTTTCCATTATTTTCCTTCAATTTCCCCCTGACATGCAACTTGTGACCTTTCACCTCCTTTTTCTCCTAATTTCCATTATTTTCATAAATAATTGTGCCAAAATTCCATTTTTCCTTTCCAAACCCTTAACCATTGCTTTCTCCAATTTCCTTATCCATAAATAATCATAATTGATCCCCATCACTAGGATTCTGCCCAACATTTAGCTTGGAATAAGTGTCCCATCGACCGTGGTTATTGTTTTTTAACTTTTATTACATGGAATTTTCACCAAGGCTGTTACACCTAGTAAATATGATCAGATCTATTTCTTCTGACATGTTTGTCATCGTAATCTCGTGCCTTTAACTGAAAATTCATCTTTTCAAAGATTTCAGGGTTTTCAAGAGGATTGTCATGAGTTTTGCGATCCAATCATTGAATGGTTAGAGAAGTCTTACTTTGTGGGCTTCGACGCAAATAACAAGTTTTAATGTTTTTGCACACTTTCTAAGAAATTAGGTGTGGTTGAAGACACATTCGTAAGAAGCTTTTGAGGTTTGTTGAATGATGGTTCTTATTGAAAAAGCTAAGGATATGAATTAGTAAGAAGTTGTGGCTATGGCCTATCTTTATGCTGACAAGAAAGACCTTCAAATTTTTGTACAAATTATTCAAGTTCTTATATGTTATGGTTCACATTGCTTTATATCTATTTTAGTTTCTTATATATTTGTGAATACTAGTCAGAAGTAGTTAAAGTGGCTTCATTGGAAATTTCATTATACATGACGCCCATCTTCTAAATGATTAGGTAAGGATTAGGTTTAGTTGCATATTAGTTCACTTGCACATTCACCCTACATTTGTTTCGTGTAATTTGTCTTGTGCTTTATGGCTTTGGTTTCACATCATGTTTTGGTTTAGTGACTTTATTTCTTGTCTTATATTTTTGTTTCGTTGAGACATTGCATAAAGATGCTTTGTTGGCTCATAAAGGAATGTGGAAAAATAGAAAAGGACTTTGTGACACTGCAACATTTTGCTAACTCTTTGTCCTTATTCCTTGTTTTGGTTACATATTTTGGTCGATGAGGTTCGATGAAAAATACAATCCTTGCATTGAAACATGATCTCCATGCCTATTCTAAAAACCTCATCCCTACGCTTGAGTTTTTATGTTTCATTATTTTTATGCTGATCCAATCAAGTAGAGAAGGACAAGGGAAAAATATAAATGAGAAAACCAATATTAGAGGTCTTATATATGCTTCCTGACGGGACAACCTAAATTTATCTCAATAAGTCAGGATCCCTCTTCCACTAATAAATAAGTAAGTTCCAATGAATAGTCCTCTTTAAATAAATAAATAAAAGCGAAGGAAGAGAAATACTTCCTGCATAGAGAGGTAAAGTAAGAAACTCTATCAGGGTACTATCCAGGCTTGCTGGAAGTGAAGTAATGTTTGTGTCTCTAAAATGACTCTTCCAGGGTACTTTCTAGGCCTGCTGGCAGTGGAGCAGCACTTAATTACCCTATCCTGATTCGAAACATTGTGTGATTATTGATGCCATGTTTGTATTTAACCGAGTAAATGAATGAAGGGGACTATGTTTATGCATGGGTTAAGTGGGGAATCCATGGTAATGTGAACAATGACTCAATACTTCTTGAAGAACTAGACACTCCACGAAAAAAATGACCAGGGCAGGAAAGGTGTTGTTCTAAGAGTGTGTAGCTAAGTGTTGTCGCTACGAAAAACACCCTACAAAATTTTTCCCACACTTGAATTTTGGAGCCTACTATGGATCTTATGATCGATCATTTCATTTTCAATTCTTGGTCATTGATGTTTTTGGGCTCCCTTCTTTGATTTGAAGTGTCGAAGTCACTCGCTCACATATGCTCGGCATGTAACAAGTGCATGAATGAATTATTTTATGCAAGGTTGAATCAGCATAGCATGGTCCATCAAGAATGTGCTTGTACGATGTCCAATCCAAGTCAACAATAAGTGTGCACTATCATTGACAGTTTCTTAGTTCTAGCTGCGTTTGTACTTCTATTTTGGTGTGTTTTGCAAATTGTCACTTATGCACACCTTTTTTCTTCCAAGTATTATTTTCATTATTTCTTCTATCACTTTCAATTTATTTCACTCTAATTAGTATATTTTTCATGCTATCTTTTCTCTGACATGTGTTACTTTCAACGTCGTTCACATATCACAAGTGTCGTTCACACTATAGCAATCGTCATCTTTTCACATGTTGAGTGTTGCATGATGTATATAATATTTTTTGAGTAGTTTCAAGAGGTTATCTTTGTGAAAATTAGTTGGTCTTACCATATAGAGATTCTTCACACTCATCTGCAAAAATTTAAGCATTGTCTCAAAAGTTGCATCATTATCATCGCAAAGTGTATTTTTAGTGTCACACTTGTTGTCAGTTGTCGCACTAAAGGAAGTAATTGATAATGTGTTCTCTATGATCTATTTTTTGTATTCAATTGTATAAGTGTGTTTTCACAGTCAAGTCCCATCACCGTTCACATCAATTTCACTATTCACATTAGTTTCAGTGATCCCACAGTTAGCTAAATTTATGAAAATACCCAGCAATTTAGCCTCATCCCACCTTCCTGAAATACGCAGTGTGCATTCCCATCCCTCAAGATGAAACCTTGCCTCTTATCTCTATGCAAAGTGAAGTTCATGTCTTGAAGGACTATGCATTGCGTAGTTTTAGTGCTCAAGCCTGAGCCTTTTCCCCTAAAATTGCGCAATTCAACCCTCTAGCTTGGCCCCAATTGCGCATTACGAAATCTCTGAGCTTAAAATCAAACCTTGAGCTCTCGAATTTCACTATTGTGTAATGACTAAGCCTTATCTACCTCTTAGAACTTTTCAAGTGGCTAAATTAGTGCAAAACCCTTTAACCTGGCCCATTGACTCCCAAAACTGCGTAATTTCTCTCTCCTAACCAGTCAGTATTGCACACTGTGCAGTATCAAGGCTCGAGCCTCAACCCTAATCTCTTGAATTTCCCAATTGTACAATCACCTAGGTTGATGAATGCTCCATAACTGTGTAATAGGCTGATCTAGTGCCCATCCCCTCAACCTATCACATTGAGCTCCGAAATTGCATAATTTTGTTCCTTAGTCCAGCCTGAACTACACATTGCGCATTTTCAAGGCTCAAGCCTGACCCTTGAATGCCTAAGCTCCATAAGTTTTAGGCACTATGCCTCTCCCTTAGCCTACCACTTGGTTATGGCTCAGTTAGTGTATTATCATGCAACATCTTAGACTAGGGGTTTGTCAGACTGATGTCATCTTATCATGAGTGGATTTCAAATGTAGGTACTCTATCAGGTTATAGCAAGATGATGAAGAATGATATGGAGAAGGAGGGCATGCTAGAAGACACATATGGAGCTCAAGTGATAAGACAATTATCACGTGAGAAGGATAAGGAACACTGGACTATAACAGGAGATGAAATATCAAGATCACATGGAAGACTCCCCATTTTCAAGTCACAAGGAGGAGGAAGGAGAAGAACATGCACCATATTTTCGAGAAGACATAAAGAAAAAAGAAGCAAGGAATGTTTTGGCACTACCACATCATCATGTAGTCAATGTCATCAGTGTTATGTCATGTCCTTTCACGAATCATCATGTCCCACATAATTTGTGGATTATGCAATTCTATATCGGAAAATGTATTGTAAAGTGGAAGTCTAAAGGACACATTCATAATATGAAGAGTCATGTAAAATTGAAAAATCATAGAAAGTCAAATAGTAATGGGGGTAGTCAAATGTCCTTAGAAAACCTGTAATGAATTCGATGGAAATGATCTCCCATTTCCCCTATGGAATCAGAATTGTCTATAGTAAACCACCTGGATTCTTACACTCTTATTTTACCTATTGACAATCCAAACACCTCACAACAAACTTAGCCACCTCTTTCTTCAAGCTCAGCCAATGGTAGAACTTCTTAATAATTGTGAATGTCTTATAATATCTTGGGTGACATGAATGTGACTTAACATGAAATTCCTGCAAGATAAGCTTCTTGAGGTCACCGTTGTCTGACACACGGATCATGTCCCTAAATTTGACCAAACCATCTTATGTGAGACAATAATCCACATCTTGATCACCTATACCCTGTTGTTGTATCTTCTACTTAAGTTGTTGGTACCTATCATCCTACTACCCTACCTCGGACATCCACTCATGCAAGTCTATCCCATATTAAATCATAGATGCAATGTGATTTACCTGGACTCTTCTCCTAAGAGAATCTATAACCTTGTTCTCCTTACCCTTAATATACATGATCTTGAAGTCAAACTCACTGAGCATAGCTAACCACTTATCTTTCCTAACATTCAAATTATTTTGGTCAAACAAGTACCTCAACCCACTATGATCGCTCATCAAAATGAACGTCCTTCCAAGAAGATAGTGTCTCCACATCTTCAATGTGTGAATGGTTGTTGCTAAATCAAGACCACATGTCACATAATTATTCTCGAGCTCATTTAACTTCCTCTACTTGTAGCATACTACATTTCCTTCCTGCATTAGAACTCCCCCATGTCTTCTGTTTTAAGCCTCTTTGCACACCACAAAATCTTTATCTAGATATGTGATCTTTAGAATTGAAGAATTTCTAAGTAACTACTTCAACTGCTCAAAACTAGTTGCACATTCCTCCATTCATTCAAACTTCTTCCCTTTTTGATGCAAGGACGTAATAGGGTAGGTAATCCATAAGAAATTCCTAATGGAACTCCTATAGTAACTTGATAATCCCATAAATTGTCTGACCTCATCCACATTGCTAGGAGTTTCCCATTCCATGATAGCTCTGATATTTTCCAGACCCACTTCTATACCTTCCTTGGAAACCACATGCCCCAAGTAATTAATTTTTGTCTGAAAGAGACAGCACTTACTAATCTTGGAATACAATTGATGCTCTATTATCAATCTCAACACTATTATAAGATGTTCTACATTCTCTTCATCATTCTTAGAATATATCAATATGTCATCGATGAATATTATCACAAACATTTCAAGATAAGGATGCAACACAATATTCATCAAACACATAAAAGTAGTTGAAGCATTAGTCAAACCATAAGGAACCACAACAAACTCATAATTCCCATTCCTCATCTGGAAGGAAGTTTTGTAGATGTCCTTTTCTTTGATGCGTACCTGATGATATCATGATCTCAAAGCAATCTTTGAGAACATTGTTTCTCCCTTCAATTGGTCAAGAAAGTCATAAATCTATGGTAAAGGGTGCATGTTCTTGATCATCACCTTATTCAACTGCCTGTAATCAATACACAACCTAATATTACTATCCTTATTCTTCACAAACAACACTGGTGCACCCCAAGGCGGCACACCTGGCCTAATGTATCCCTTTTCAATCATTTCCTTAAGCTGTAACTTGAATTCCATAAAATCTGGAGTGCTCATCCTATATAGTGCATTCGTTTTTGGTGTTTCTCCTAGCATCAACTGAATATAAAATTCCACTTCCCTACGAGGTGGTGATTCTGAAATATTTGTTAGGAATACATCCTAAAACTGCTGCAAAACTGAATACCTCTTCAAGACTTCCACATCCTCAACATCCTTTCCTTTGTCACTATAAATATGAATTCCAAACAATACACATCCTTTCCTACTACTGCGCTTTTCCTGAATAACTGTAAACATTCTCACTAACGTAGTTTCTTATGACCCTACAATATTCTCTTTTCTCCATCATCATCCAAGCACTCAATAGCCTTATCATAGCAATCTAGCTTAGTCCTGTGAATGTACAACCAATCCATACCCAAGAACATATTGTATGATCCCAATAGAAGCATATGTAGTTTCACTGATGTAGACATATCGTTCAACTCAAATGCACAATATCTTACCCAATGATAAATCCTTTTCTTAGTAGTTGTAGCTAGCTGAACCAACCAAGACTCTGCATGCACTTATTTATTCAACAAAAACTTATCCACCAGGTTAGGAATGATATAACTGTAGTTAGTTCCAGGTTCAATCAAAATAGGAACAACTTGATCACAAATTTTACCTTCCATCTCGATAATATATTTCTGATGATCAACCTTCCTATTATCCAATGTTGCATAAATTTTAGGAATACTCTATCCAACATCCCCAACTGATTGTTCCTCCTAAGCACTATCTATATGTGGTATGCCATCCGAATTCTGTATAAAATATCTCATGTGATGATCCTTGCCACAAGTCCAACACTGTAAAGACTTCCTATCATCATGCTTGTTCTACTCAGAATAAAATACCTATCTTCTGTCAACTACATCGAATTTCTAGTACAATGTTTCATTCTACTTTTTATTTGTATCCTAAGTTTTTCCTCTCTTCTTAGCCCACTTTCCTTTATTCTTTTCACTACCTTTCCAATCCTACTTAGACTCAGGCTTGTGCTTCGATTGCTCAATAGTACATCAACTTTCTGATGCCTTCCTCCAATCATCCAGGCTCATCAAACTCAATTCTGTCTTTGAATGATACTAGAAACCCATTAATGAATCTATGAATATTTTCTTTCTCCTCCATAAGATAAGGCACATATCTCAACAACTCCAAGATTCTCCTAGTATACTCATCCTTCATAGGTCCCATGTTCAACTCATAGAATTATTTTGTCTTGTTAGCATAGTATCTTTCAGATACATACTTCTTCCTAAAAATTCTCTCGAGCTCACTCCAAGTCATCTCCTATTCCCTAATTCCTCTAACATTCTTCACATATTCCCACCAAATATTTGCTTTTCCTTTAATATTGAAAGTATATATCCTCACTTTCATATTTTTTGAATAATAACAGTAATCTAGAAAACTTATTCATCCTAAGAAACCCAGCTTCTACATCTCATGACTTCTTGATTTATCCATCAAATGTAGGAGGCTTTTCTTTCTTGAACTCCTATGGAAAGTAGTGCTTCTCACTGCTCCTATATGGGTGGTGGCAGTAATGAAAATGTTGTCTCTCTAAAGCAAAAATAGAATAGAAACAATGGTCATTACCCCTCCTTTTAGGTGTATCCAGGAAGCTACCATATTTGACTATGTCATCCCTATCAAACCTATATCTTGATTGAGGCCAACTTCCATATGCCCCATTGGTCCTTTCCTCTTGTGCGTGATTGATCCTAAGTGGTCACTTTCTCTGAAAATCTAATAAACTTTGAGGGATGATTGCATTAACCTCTACCTTCTTTTCATGTGCCCTAGGAAGTCTTTCCTATGACTAAATCATCCTTTCATTATCTGTCCTACAACTTCTAATCCCTATTTTCAAACTTCTCAATGTATCTGTTATGTCAGGAGAGTACTCATATTTGTATTGCTCATCTTATCTATAAGGAGATTAATGTGAACTGTAATCCACGATTTTCGTTTTCATCTTTGACCTTATACTGCCTACAAATATACCATGTTAGATAAACCAAATATAAACATGATCAACATACCTCAGTGAGGTTCAAGGGTGGCTATCTCGTTTGCAAAATCAATCCATATTGAAATAATATATATGTTGGAAATAATACTGAGAGGGGGTTGAATCAGTATTATGAGATCAATAATTTTATTTCCCAAACGAATTTATATATGCTACTTCAGTGAAGTGAACTAGCGTGTACACGCAACTGTGATTAAAAAAATCAACATATATCTAGAGAACTTGTGATTTAGACAATTTATCATGTGTTGATTTTAAACCAGTACATCAGTAACTTATCATAAACCCAATGTGGGTGAAAACCACCTGCTGCTGTCATCTTTGTCTTATTTTAATAATAAGAAAATATGTTTACAATCTTGTACTAGTGCAGACTCATACTAGTATGCAAGCACCCACTTGCAGAAGGCTACAACCTTCTCTCATTTTCCAGCGTGTACTGAAAGGGAGTTGCAACCGCACTAGCTCTTGTACTAGCCAATATGATTACTAATACAGGCACCGACCTACAGAAGGATACGACCTTATTTCTTCCTCTAGGGACCATGTTTCATGAATTTTCAGACTAGATACTCCTGGATCACAACACCATAATTTGAAGGCCACGTTTCATCCAATTTTCATACTAGACCCATCAAAAACTTTTTAAACTTAAACTACATCAACGAACTTTCAGTTAATATGAATAGTCAGATCACTGACACCAGAACATTGTGTTGAACCCAGAACACTGTATCATCATTCACAACCAGTTGTAACCTCAAAAATTATGCATTAGAGTGTATACGCTACTTGGCTGAACCCAAACTACGTGTATATGCTACTTCCGTTAATCAAACCTACGTATATATTCAAAACTACTGCAAACATAAACTTTTGAATCAAGTCTGTACCAACCAACAATATATTGAATATCTACTATCAAATTATATAGCTTTACAGAGGTAGTGACATTGATCACTTCTTCTCACTTATACAATCAATCGATCAAATACCAACCTCCTTATGCATTCAGTTTTACATTTAGATGTAAGAAGACTTCATTGACAGACAGCAGTAAAACAACAACACTGATCTGATAGACTAGTCATGCTTGAACATCAAGCTTTTACTTTTGCATACGCTACTTGGAAGAGCCTAACTGATGTGTATACGCACCTTCATTAAAGTGAACCAGCGTACAGATCTGCAAATACTTACATAAAAACTTTGTTGCACCTCCAGACTTCAAACAAACCCATATCACGATATTTAAAGAATAAAACAGGTGTACATAATCAAATATAGATCATTCAATAATAATAAGTCATTATGATCTTGATCCATCATTAGATCTCATCCATCATCAAATGCTCAGGTGCATATTTAGTTTAGATCAAGCAAAGCATCAGAAACCCATAACATGTATATTTTCTTTTGATATGACACTTTATAAGATATTCATTACTTGTGCTCTTAGCTCTTTGATCTTGTCCTCCTTATATACTTAGATCCTTTGTCAATGCCTTGGACCAAAACCTTTGTTTTCCAACATGTACCCGGTTTTCCTCCTATGGGAGTACGTGCATACGTATATGCTCTTTTTATTCCATGGACAAGCGTGTACACATTATTTTGACTAAGTGGACCTGCGTATACTTCTTAAACTACTTTATGTCAACCTTTTCCTTTACATTCTTTATTCTGATTAGTAGACCTAAGTTCCATCTTCATGTCCTTCTATACCAATGTCCTGTTACTTTTGAATAGACTTGTTACACTGTATTTTTCCATATTACTTCTGAAATGATTCCTTTGAACTACCATGCATTCCGTCACATCTAATATCTCTTCTATAGATTCATCTAGTTACCATATACAAATTAGTTGTTCTGCTATAAGTGGGTTTCCATCAAGTACAACACATGTATCATAATTCCAACAATCTCCCCCTTTGGACTTGATGGCAACCATGTTGGTGTTGATTACTACACACTGTAGAAACTGTTAGGGATAACAAGCAACACCAAAATGCTCTCCCCCTTTGACATCAAAGGCAAAGGGTGGACCAAGATATTCCCCCCCTTTGATATGAAGAATGTCATATCTGAACATCTGAATATAAACATTGATCATGCTCGCCCTAGGCACATGCTGAATTGTCTGATTAGATTCCCTCTTTGTGCATGTTCTGATATCATTGTACATGCTGTGATGCATTAACCGTCTATGCTCCCCCTGAGCACATGTAGAGTCTGCAAAAATATTTTCCAAAAGAATAACATGACTCTATAACTCAAATATGTGAGTTTGACCTTCCTATCACCAATGACTCATACATCGATCAATCTCCCAGTCAAGTGGGAATATACCAAATGTTTATACATGATAGAAATACAATAAATATTATATCATCCATCCCATGCAAAGTGGGGATATAAATTACATCATTTGTCCAATAAGACTCATTCAAATGTATGAGAAGTCATATCACACCCTAGACTTTTACATGACTTAAGAAACAAATGGTATAAATATCTGAAGCCATGGATGAACTCAGCAACCATAATGCCAACAATGCAGAATTGATGTGAAGGCTAATGCTCCCCCCGAACCTGTGATACCTATGCATTGTTAGCAAGTCATTAATTAAGGCTTCTTTGTCAGTCAGATAAAAATTAATGAGCAAAACATATCATTAGACTTTAATAATCAACATCAGACAAAGCACCCATATCAAAGTCTGACCCACTATTTTCCTGTCAAAAAAACATATACGCTTCTTTAGCCATAGAAACCTACGTGTATATGCACTATACTTCATGAAACATGCATATAATAACCTTCCTCTGAAAAACTAGATTTAACAGCAAGATGATGCAACACCTACTCCCAGCTTTTGTCTGAGATATTCAAATGTTTCTCTCAGTAGTGGTTTAGTGAATATATCAACAACCTCTTTCTTTGGAGGGAACATACTCCAATCCGACCTTTTGTTCAAGAACTTGTTCACGCAAAAAATGGTACTTGATGGGTATGTGCTCGGTCTTGGAGTGCATGACTAGATTCTTTGAAATACTGATGGCACTTGTATTATCACATAGAATGGAGATGGGTGGAGCACATGTGATCTGAATGTCTTGCAAATTTTGCATCATCCAAAGTAGTTTTGTGCAACAAGATGTAGCAGCCACATATTTTGCTTCAGCTGTATATAAAGCAATTGAAATTGTTTCTTGTTGAACCAAGACACTAACCTGGAACCCATATAGAATGCACCATGACTAGTTCTTTTTCTATCATCAACACTTCCTGCCCAATCTGCATCTGTATATGCATGAAGAGTAAGATCTGCATCTCTAGGATACCATAGTCCAAAGTCCTGAGTTCCTTGAAGATATTTGAAATTCTTTTTACTGCCTGAAGGTGTGATTCCTTTATATTTTCTTGGAATCTTCCAACTATTTCTACTACATGCATGATGTTTGGTTGAGTACCTATTAGATAAAGAAGACTACCAATCATGGATCTGTAAGTTGGTTGATGTACTGTTGTTGATTCATCATTTGAGCTGAAACTGCATCCTGTTAGAATTGGGGTACATACAGGTTTATAATGTTCCATTCCTTACCTTTTCAAGATCTGTTTGAGATATTTGGTTTGTGAAAGAAAAATACCATCCTTAGTTTGTTGAACTTGTAGACCAAGAAAATAGGTAACTTCGCCAAGCAAGGACATTTCAAATTCTTGCTGCATTACTGAAGAAAAATTCTTACTCATGGATTCTTCATTGCTACCGAAAATGATATCATCAACATAAATAATAATAATTAGCAATTTATCAGTTTCAATCTTCGCATATAGATTTCTATCTGTAGAACCTTTTGTAAAACCTTGTTGGTGTAGATATTTGTCAATGTGGTAATACTAGACCCTTGGAGCCTGTTTTAGACCATAGAGAGCCTTTTAGAATCTGCATACAAGTTTTGCATCATTTCCAAGAATGAATCCTTCTATCTTTTCAATATAAACTTCTTATTCTAAATCTCCATTAAGGAAGGCCGATTTTACATCCATTTGGTATACTTTGAATTTATGAAAGTTGGAAAGAGAAAGAAACATCCTTATGGCTTCAAGTTTGGTAAATAGGTGCAAAAGTTTATTCAAAATCTATACCTTCTTGTTGAGCATACCCTTTACAAACAAGTCTGGCCTTGTTTCTAACGACTTCTCCATTTTCATTCAGCTTGTTCTTGAATATCCATTTAGTTCCTATAATATTTTTATCATGAGGTCTAGGAACTAATTCCCAAGTATCATTCTTTTCAATTTGCTCAAGTTCTTCATCCATGGCCTTGACCCAACATTCATCTTTGCATGCTTCATTTACATTTTGAGGTTCGGTGGAGGATAGTAATGCTAGATAGCTTGAGGTCCCTGAAATAGTTCTTCTTATTTGTACACCTGCCTCCTTTTCCCCTAAAATTTGAGTTTCTGGATGATTTTTCTGAACATACCTGGATGGAGTCTTTTCTTCTACCATTATATCTTCTTCAGGTGCTTCATTGGTTTCTTCTTCAATATAATTTTGATTTGATGTGGGAAAGTAATCCCCATCTTCCTCATTGTCATAATCTTCTGTTGGTTTTATCTGCTTTGGATTTTTGTATGCTTCATCAACTACAACATCAATGCTTTCAACATTTTTTCTAAGTCTTTTATTAAAACATTTATATCCTTTACTTCTGGAAGAATATCCAAGAAGAATACCTTCATCTGCTTTGGGTTCAAACTTATGAAATTTTTCATTAGGTATTTTGATAAAACATTTGCTTCCAAAAAATTTAAAGTATTTTACAGTAGGAGTCTTACCATACAAAATATCATGTGGAATTTGAGTGCTATTTACCCAAACGTTTGCTTTGTTGAGGATAGTCACGTCAGCGAATGTAGTTTCACCCTAGAAGGTTACAGGAGTTCCAGATTCGTCTAGCATAGCTCGAGCCATTTGTTAAACTATTCTGTTCATTCTTTCTACCACACCATTTTGTTGAGGAGTTCTTGTGGTGGAGAATTGTTGTTTTATTCCATGTTGTTCACAAAAGTCAAATAATTCATCCGATATAAATTCCCCTCCTCGATCAGATCTGAGGCATTTGATTTTTCGATCTGATTCATTTTCAACCAAAGATTTGAAGGCTTGGAAGTTTTCAAATGCTTCATCTTTATGATTTAGAAGACGTACCTAACACATTCTAGAAAAATCATTAATGAAAAAATAAAGTATTCTTCTCCACGAGGTGACTTTTTCCTTGTTGGTCCACATAAATTAGTATGGACAAGTTCAAGAGGCTTACTAGCTGACCCTTCTTTTTCCATGAAGTGAACTCTGGTTTTCTTACTGATTTGGCATGGTTTGCATATTGTATTTTCTGGGATGCTGATATCTAGAAGATCACGAACAACCTTGAGTCTGCATGCTTTTCTTATTTGAGAAAATCTTCCAATCTTTTATGCCACAACCAGTTGTCATCATTTTTTCTTAGATAGCAATGTTGTTGTCCTCCTTTAAGTATGTATAAGTTGTTTGGAGCTCTTGTACCTTTGATCACGGTCTCTCCTATATCAAATTCATGAACAACACATCTGTTTGATCGAAACACCACTTCATTTCCTTGATCACACATTTGACTGACACTCAATAGGTTATGCTTTAAACCATCTACGTACATAATGTTTCTAGCTTTAACCTTTTCTTTCAAGAAAACAAAACCTTTACCTTTTATGACAGCTAGAGTGTCATTTCCAAATGAGACATTATTTTCCTTTTCTAAGGCATTATATGAGTGCAGTTTCTCTTTGTCACCTGTCATCTGTTTGGAGCATCCATTGTCGATGAACCACTGATTTTCTTGTCCTTCTGCATACAAGGCTATACCACATCTTTTTTTTTGACATTCTTTCCTTCTCCATATCCTAGGATTTAATGGCATTTGCTCCTTTTTAGGTGTTTGCCGAAATTTGCCCCTGCATTCAGATTCTTCATGACCAAAGTTGTTACAGATTGACCATTCTATTTCATTTTCAAGAGGAGAAATGTTATTATAGGAATTTCTCTTGATCCCTATTACATTCCTTTGATTTCGTGCTTCTCTAGTCATGATGGTTTTTTAAGCAATGCATTGAGTAGCTTTGTGCCCAAAATTATGACATGAAAAACATTGCCCATTAAAGAAGTTTTTGCGACTATCAAATCTATTTACCTGTTGATTGTAGTTTCTATTGATATTTATCTTTGGAGAAAATTGAGTATGATTTTCCTGAGGTTGGTTGTGGCTTCTATTAATATTCATCCTTGGAGAAAATTGAGTATGATTTACCTAGTGATCAACTTTATGCCTTTGCTGACGATTGTCATAATGTTCACTGGTATTTGCTGCATCAAGATAGATTTTGGTGGAGGTTGACGACTTCTGTGATTGAGATGCTTCTTCAGTATATCCAAGACCAGGTGTCTTTATTAGAGGAGAATGCTGAACTTTGATAATTTCATTTAAAGTTTCTGATCCTTTAGCAAATCTAAGATTGAGAGATTTTGTTTTCTCAAGATATTTTCTTAGACCCACAATTTCACATTCTAGTTTTTCATTGTGTTTTTCTTTTTCAGCAAGTTGGTATGTCAAGGTATCTATGATCATATTCTTTTCTTCTAAACATATTTTGAGTTTAGATATTTATTCATGAGATTTTACCTCTTCTAAAGCATCCCAAAAATTATCATCGTCATAAGCCATGACAAGTCTATAATCATCACTATTAGATAAACCATCACTATACTCTTCTAAACTATCCCAAAAATCACCGCTATCATAAGCCATGAGAAGTCTGTAATCTTGCCTTGTTTCATCTTCATCACTATTAGATAAACCATCGCTATTTTCATGAGTATAATAACTCCTTTTATTCACAACTTGTTTCCCATTCCATTTTGCATATTCCTTTCCTTTTTCATATTTATCTTTATGAGGACATCTCGCAGCATAATGACCGACTTTGCCACAAGAAAAGCATTTGAAAGGGAGATTACCTCTAAACCTTGCAGAACCCCATTGAAGCTTCTTGACAAAATTTACCTCATCCTCTTCTTCTAAAATGTGTCCTGATCCATTGTGTTCTTCCTTTTATTTTCCTTTTTCTGAAGCTTTAAATGCAACTTCTCTCATATCTGATGGACCTCCTTTTCTCATCTCAAAAGCAGTTAGGATTCTGTGCAGCTGTGTCATAGTGATATTTTGCAGATCCTGTTTTTCTTCTATGGTAGACACTTTTGATTCAAATTTAGAAAACAAGGATCTCAAAATTCTCTCAACTAAGGTAACTTCCTTTATTTCTTCTCCCAGATTCTTCATACAATTAACAATGTCATCTATACGTAAGAAGTAACTAGCTATACTTTCATTACTATGCATCTTAAGATTTTCATACTCAATTCTGAGAGTTTGAAGCTTAACACATTTTACCTGAGAGTCTCCTTCATAGCTCTGAATGATTTTGTCCCATATCTCTTTGGCTGATTTGAGTTGCATGACTTTGACAAACTTTGATTGTGACAAACTTCCCAATAAAGTATTGACAGCTTTGGTATTGGTTTCATATTGCGTTTTACCTGTCGCGTCTGTAGGAATTGGTATTGGAAATGTATATCCTCCTTCCACAATTTCCCAAACATCTGTTCCAAGAGATTGTAGATAGGTTGTGGTTCCTATTTTCCAATAAACAAAGTTTCTCCCATCAAAGATTGGCAGTCTGATGGATCCCATGCTTTCGTGATTATTCATCTTGATGGATATCCCTTCAAGCGATCAAGCTACTTCTTAAGGACTTGCTCTGATCTCAATTGTTGGAAATAATACTGAGAGGGGACTGAATCAGTATTATCAGATCAATAATTTAATTTCCCAAACATATTTATATACGCTACTTCAGTGAAGTGAACTAGTGTGTACACGCAATTGTGATTAAAGAAACCAACATATCTCCAGAGTACTTGTGATTTAGAAAATTTATCATGTGTTGATCTTAAACCAGTACATCAATAACTTATTAGACAGTGCAATAAAACCATAATAAAGCATCACACATAAGCAACACACATGAACACCAAGATTTAAGGTGGAAACCTAATGTGGGTGAAAACCATCTGCTGCTATTCTCTCTATCTTCTTTTAATAATAAGAAAATCTGTTTACAATCTTGTACTGGTGCAGACTCATACCAGTACGTAGGCACCCACCTGCAAAAGGCTACAACCTTCTCTCATTTTGCAACTTCTACTGGAAGGGAGCTGCAACCCCCCTAGCTCTTGTACTAGCCAATATGATTACTAGTATGTAAGCACCGACCTACAGAAGGCTACGACCTTCTTTCTTCCTCCAAGGACCACGTTTCATCCAATTTTCATACTGGACCCATTAAAAACTTTTTAAACTTAAACTGCATCAACCAAATTTCAATTAATATGAACAAACAGATCACTGACACCAAAACACTATGTTGAACCCAAAATCTTGCATCGTCATTCAAAACCAACTATAACCTCAAAAATTATGCATTAGAGTGTATATGCTACTTGGTTGAACCCAAACTACGTGTATATGCTACTTCTGTTAATCAAACCTGCGTATATCTTCAAAACTATTGCAAACATAAACTTTTGAATCAAGTATGTACCAACCAACAATATATTGAATATCTACTGTCAACTTACACAACTTTACACAAGCAGCGACAGAGATCACTTCTTCTCACTTATAAAATCAATTGATCAAATACCAACCTCTTTATGCATTCAGTTTTACATTTAGATCTAAGAATACTTCATTGACAAACAACAATAAAACAACAACACTAATCTAATAGATCAATCTTCCTTGAACATCAAGATTTTTCTTTTGCATATGCTACTTGGAAGAGCCAAACCGGCGTGTATATGCACCTTCGTCAAAGTGAACCAATGTACATATCTACAAATACTTACTTCAAAACTTCACTTCACCTCTGCACATCAGACAAACCCAAATCATGATATTTAAGGAATAAAACAGGTGTACATAATCAGATCTAGATCATTCAATAATAATAAGTCATTATGATCTTGATCCATCATTAGATCTCATCCATCATGAAATGATCAGGTGCATATTTAATTTAGATCAAGTAAAGCATCCGAAACCCATAACATGTATATTTTCTTTTGATATGACACTTTATAAGATATTCATTACTTCTTCTCTTATCCCTTTTATGTTCTCCTCCTTATATACTTAGACCCTTTGTCAATACCTTGGACCAAAACCACATAGGAACAATATCTTGGACCAAATACCTATGGTCAATACCTTGAACCAAATATCTTGGACCAATACCTTGGACCAAAACCTTGGTTTTCCAACATGTACGCACTTTTCCTCCTATGGGAGTGTGTGTATACATATACACCCTTTTTGTTCTGTGGACAAGAGTCTATACATTGTTTTGACTAAGTGGACCTGCGTATACTTCTTAAACTACTTTACATCAACCTTTTCCTTTACATTCTTTATTATGATTAGCAGAACTAAGTTCCATGTTCCCGTTCTTCTGTACCAATATCCTGTTACTTCTAAATAGACCTGTTACACTGTAATTTTCCATATTACTTCTGAAACGATTCCTTCGAACTACCATGCATTCTGTCACATATGATATCTCTCCTGTAGATTCATCTAGTTAACATATACAAATAAGTTGTTCTACTATAACTGGGTTGCCATCAAGCACACCACATTTATCATAATGCCAACAATATATATATATATATATATATATATCATCTCAACATTAGCATCATCAACTTCTACATGATGACACTAGTGCAACAATGATTATCAAAATGCATGCATAATGAAAACATATACAACTGATATGCATGCATGAAAAACACATTTTTCCCATCAATTCCAAGTGTTGAACCTGGGAGCTTGGATACCAATCTGTAACCACCCATCCCACATTTATGCAATTTCAACGGCGTGCAAGGGTAAAAGTGAGACATAGAGATACTATGAGATGACCTGAACTCCTAGATATAATTAAGGAAGTGGGAACAGAAAATCAAACTTACTAACCCTAAACTGATATCCTACAGGTTTACAAGACACTCAGAGGTAGAACAATTGCTTTTAGTGCCCAAACCCTGAGCTAGATTTCCATTTTAGTTACTTGGGCCCACAAACAAATGCATGACAAGGCCTCCTTATGTTTGTAAGCATCCAAGTGCATGCATAAGCCTATAAGGGTGGGGTTATGATCCAAAAAATCTAGTTTAGAGGGCGTCATCCTGAATTATGAGCTGCCATTTCAGGCTAGACTCTAGACCACTACCCAATGAGACTTTAGAGAATGATAAATAACATCAGGATAAATCCATTACTACAAAAAATGATCAAGGAATTGACCTAAACGGGTCTAATCGTGACAATCATTTTGTTAAACATATGGTGAACAAGTAATCTACAAGTGATGAATGCATACTTGAACATAGGGGTTTAAAGCTTATCTGAGAATCCCAAAGAAGGTATAATTCCGTCTCATAATAGATGCAATAACATTTGTTAGCTCTTGCATCCATTAACCATTCATCAACTAATAAAGCATATCAAGAGCCATAGGTAGAACATGTTATGGAACCATGCTTATAACCAACATATAACTAGAATAACAACCATGATATAACATCCATCAAAGAACCATAATATAAATAATAAGTACTCATAAAATACAATAGGAAAAGAGCTCTTATTATCATTGCAAATCCAACCAAGTCAAGTGTGACATAGTATTTTTTCATACCTCGTGTTTACTTCCCATTCCATATCCCGAAGTGCCAAACGATTTACTACTATGCAGCGTATCCATCATGATATATAGACAAAAATATCCCTGAAGAATCAAAGGAAAACTACCATGAATTCATCCTGAAGAAGGTTATTGAAGAACCCAAATTTTAGCATCAACGCGCTTTGCTCTAATGCTTGCCTGTGCTGATGGAAGGTTGCATAGTTATACAATAGCACCTCCAACATTGTTTTTGATAGAAAAACCCATGCTGAGCCCCTTTTGGAAGGTTTTCCCAAATTGAGGGAGAAGCTTCGTGCACTAGAACCTTCGAGAATAACGAGCTGGATATTGGTTATTGTTGATATGATCGAGTTCTCCCATTTGGACCTCTTGATATTATCATTTTGGGATTTCCCATTGATATGTGGACTTCCTCCCTCTTTTTTGGATCGCGAACTCCCTCTCCCTTCCTATAAATTCACTCCCTTCCATCCCCAAAATTTTTGTCAGTGATTGTGGCATCCTTATATTGGCATTATGCTTACATGCTACCCATTCTAGCTTGGAGAAGGAGTGTTTGAAGAGTCTTTTATTGGACTTGGACATCCACCAAAAGGAGGTCTCCAATATCAAGGCATAGGTTGTATGATTCCCATTTTAGCTTATTAATAAATACATATGATGTTAACTTTCCATAATTATGAAAATGTTTATCATTTAAGCTTAATACTCCTTGATCTACTAAGTAGTTTATGTTTAATGTATTCCATATATGCTCTTGTATATTGCATATCTCTTTGATCTTCCTTGCAGCTACTAAGACATGAAGAACAAGTAAGGAGTGAGGCTTGGATCGACAGATTCAAACACATATCCAAAGGATTGAGTGAAAAGCATGAGAGCGAGCAAGGTTTCTCCCTCTATATGAATTTGTTAAACATAAGCTAGGAAAGTGTATGTTAGTTCATTTAGTATCTTTCTATACCCACTCATTGGGCTAGAGGGATCGCCTTTGTACAAAGAGGGGATTTACCTTCACAAAAAAATGGTGACTCCACTGGAGAAGCTATAGCCTTTTCATCCTATTTTCTCAGTTGATATCTTGATCAGTTTTACTGACGATCGTGTTCTCAGTTAGTTTAGGCCTATATAGGTCTACACAATCACTAGTTGCTAACTTAGAGTGCTAATTCTGGAAGTGTTCATGGAAATCTTTTTATTTTTGTCTTATTCCTCTCCTAGTGTGCTTTTTTCTCTGATCGTCGCACTACCACTCAACTTTTTCTTAAAATTGTTGCATTGATCCCTTGTTCAGTGTTAGTTTGGCCATAATAGTTGTGCTGATCTATGATATTGGAAAAAAACTAGTGTTTCTCTATCAAACTCTATTGTGTTTGAGCCCCTGAGGTCTTGTTTTGTCCTGCATGACTAGATTTATTGATGTTTTGACTGATTTACCTTATTTCATTAGCAAATTCTTACCCTTTTAAGCTTTCGAGTGTTTGAGTGCAATTAGAATGATTTTAGGGTTTATAGGTCCTTTGGTTGTCACTTGTCACTTGTGAGTGCCATTGAATATATGGTTTGCTGATTGTTTAGGTCTATTTATCTGGTAAAATCATTTGAAACATTGATTTGCATTAGTTTTAGTTTGCCTTGTACAAAGTCTCCTTAGATTCTTACTAGCCCATATTCCATTTGAAACTCATCTTTGTTATTTATCAAGCATATATTACATTTCTTGGTTTCCAAACTGAAAAGAGTGTATTTTTTTATCTATTCGAAAGAAAAAGTGAAAAACATTTTCATTGAGTACTTTTGGATATGTTGTTGCTTTGATTGGTGCATCATTTGAATTAGGAGAATTTTGAATCAAAATTTTCATTTTTTTCCTTAATTGAAGCTTAGCTGCATATGAGCATCTAAAAATCAAAGAGAACATCTTTTAGATAAAGTGCATCTTAGTAAAGTAAAAGTCATTTTTGCTTCCAATAGATTGCATGTTCATAGTGAAAGTGAAGTGTAGTTTTTCTCTTGCATGTTGCATTTGGAAATGTTAGTGGAGGCATATTATTTGACGCATTCTCTTGTTTGATGCATTAATTGATTTAATTCTCTTCCCTTGCTAGTATAGAATTCATTGAAATGAAAAGTTTCATTTTCTCATAGAGTTGCATTCTAGGATTCAGGTGACATCGCTTGAGCCCAAATTTGAAACATAATTCAAGAACAACATTAAAATTTACTGAATTAACCTAAGGAGCATTTGGAACTTAACGCAAGAATTTAGAGGTCTAGGCTAGAGATGTGTTCTAGCATCTATAAACCTAGCAACTATCGTTAACTGCATGCATGGTATCCCTGGGGTGAAATCTCATTCCAGTATAGAAGTATAGCTGAGGTTCTCCAGTACTCTTAGTATATCGAAGGCACTCTAGTATGGATGATATATGGGAAAACTCTCATCGAATTTTTATGCATTCGAAAATGGTAGCACAAACATGTGCTCCCTGTACCATCAAGTATATACTGGGAAACCCCACTCAGTTGCTATCGTTTAGACACAGGTAACTGAGTCAGTTTCCTTGTAGACATGATTCACTAAACAAAGCATTTGGGGAGATCGTCCATCGTCTGTTAAGTCCTTGGTTTCAGCTAAGGTGTATATAATGGTTCATGCATACTTGGTAAACCCTCTTCTATAGTACACTACTTTTTATTTATTTCATGTTTTAAGTTCTAAAATTTAACTGCCCATGATAACATGACTAACCTATGCAGTTATCCTTGACCTCATATTTCCTAATTAATAGTAAATTTTAACTATAGGCTCAAATCAATCACCGCTTATTGTTTTTTGATAAAAGGTCATCGTGGCTGAACCACCAGGTTCACGTTACATTTCCCCTTCATCATCTGACATTGAAGGGTTATCACAAGGAGTTTATCCTGAGATTTTATAGTCACTTGAATAACAAGGTCTTGAACTTGGAATTATATCGAGTATTCAACCCCTTGCCTCTCATCCTCTAGCTTGAGATTCATCATCTCAGGAATCTGATCTAGAAACTTGTGAGAGTCCACAAAGGTTTGTTCTATTCCCATTGAATCCACTTTTTAATCCGTTGGTCATATCTCCTCAATGACCATATAGTCCATACGATAATCCTGGTGTGCCTTTGGAAGTATCTTCACGATCGTCTCAGATGCCCCCTCACCAATTATTTCCACCCATGGCATCAGAAGGTGAGTTTCCAACCTCTCCTAGAGGTCCTTTAGAAGTCTCAGCCACTTATACTCCTGGTGTTGACAATGATTCTGAATATGACTTTCCACCTAAAGGCTTTCCATATCTAGGAATTGTAGCACTTCCACCACCACTTCAAAGTAGTGAACCTTTGTTTCCAGCTAGTTATACTTCTTTGGCAAGATTGGGTTCAGGTACTCCAATTTTTTCTTCACTTTATCACAATCCCATTTGGTCGTTAGGTACCATGCCTACTTCCTGGTCCGTTTTTTTTTTAAACGTGGCCTCTCAAATTCCTGTACAGACTGCAGTTTCTTGAGTTCTTGTACAACAAACAGTTACGGTTAGGGAAATTAATGTCCCTATAGGTCCTTCAGGTCCTCCATTAACTGGACAATATGTGCCACCATCTATCCCACTGTATGGGGGGAAACTACCACCTCCTCCATATGTACCTCCTATTTTAGGTGGAAGTTATGTGAGTGGATCTCAAACTCACACTACTAGAGCTCGTCAAAATTTTGGCAGTGTAATTTATCCTAGTGGATCATCTATTCCATTTGGATCACGCCAAATCCTGTATTAACAACCTCTCTTAGCCCAGATACCCTGCCAGCAACTGTACCCTCTGTAAGGCTCATAACAACCTCAAAATCCACCTTTTACTCAATAGGCAGGCCCCCAAATGCAACTTGGTTCAAATCCCTTATTTGGGGCATATGGTCAATTTCAAGATGGAACTTATTAGTACCAACCTAGAACTCAACAAATTCCACAAGGAACTTTCCAACAATAACAGCCTTATGTACAATAAGGACCTTATATGCAACAAGGGCTTTATCAACAACCATTGCAGTAGCAAGGACAAAACTTGCAGGGACAAAAATAACCTTGTATCAACAAGGCCAACCCTTACATCAACAAGGTCAACCCCTGCAATAGCAGGGTAAATAAATCTACCACTAGGGTCAACAGTTGCAACAAAAACCTTATAATCAATATGTTTCACAAGTTGTCTATCCACCTTATGGTTATCAATGGTCCATGGTGGGTCAATATCAACCTTACCCTCGTCGAAACCCACCTTTGTGGTGGGAAAGTCCACCTTTGTATTGTCAGAATACCTCTCAGTGGGGGAAATATCAAGCTCCTTATGGTCAAAATCCGCCACTTTGGGGAAAAAACACATACCAACAAGGATGGAATCCACAAGTTGTGCCTTATCAAAGGCCTCCCACGCGTTTCAATACACAATCTCCATTTCTAGCAACATTGGAACTACTAGATGTGTCAACACTCAACAATGATCCAATACTCCATTTGCCATATTGGCCTTCGGTTCCTTCTAAGATTCCTAACAATTTTTCAAAATTTGAAGGAAAGTCCGGAGAAGACCCACATTCCCATGTTATTGCTTACTATTTATAATGTTCATCCAATTCTTGGGTTGAAGACTCTATTTGTCTTTGTCTTTTCCAAGTAACCTTGATGGGTGCTGCCCTAAAATGGTACATCAAATTACATCGAGGTGCCTATCAAGACTTCAATTCTTTGGAAATGGCCTTCCTTACTCACTTCCAGTTACTAGTTTGATATGAAACTAGTACCCATCTCCTTACGTCTTTGAAAAATAATACTACTACCCATATCTCTGATCATATCCATGAATGGAGACATCAACGTCGCCTTATCAAGCTTGATATACCTAACGAGATGTTAATTGAATGGTTTACCAAATCCTTCGTCAACAAAATTGCCAAGGACATAGCTATGGGTGGTTGTGTGACTGAAGATCGAGACATTTCCCATGCCCAATATTTAGAATTGGTATATTCCCAATCTGGTACATGATATGATCTCTTTCCTAATGCTGTAAGACCATCTACAGATCCAACATCTTCTAAACCTCTAAATGTACCACTTGTTGATGGTATTATTGGGTTAGTGACTCAAAATTCCAGTAAAACTTCTTCGAAGTATAAATTTGATTCAACTACTGTATCCAAACCTCCTTTGAATCCTTCTCCAAATCCTGCTAAAACCTCCAAGGTTAATTTTGTTCAGTCTACCCCGGCAGGCAAAGAATGAAAAGGTAAAAAGAAGGGTAAATGAAAAGCCAAATTTGATACGCGAAAGTAGGATCCTCCAAAATCAACTGTTGATGATGCATCTAAACATAAGCCTAAATAACCTTGCCTTATTTGTGAGGAAGATCACTATACAAAGGATTGTCCTCCTCATACAGAAGCTAGTTTCTTGTTAAAAGGAACTGAAGGGATGCTGACTATAATAAAAGAACATTTTCTATCACAAAAACCTTATTGGTATAACAACCACAATCTTCTACATCTCCGGGTTCTAAGATTTATATGAGTGGAACAATACCTATTTCTGTCACCACTCAGTCGAAAGACTATCCGATTCCTCCCAGATAGGTTGTGGAGAAAGAAGTTACTGATACACCCTCTACTTCTATTCCACCCAGTTCTGGTCCTCTTCATATTGAGAGACCTAGTAATGACTTCGTTATCTGACCACCTCCCAAGGGTTTCCTTCGGAAATCATCTTACAATCCAAATGTGTGAGCTTCCCAACATTACAATTTTGTCGAAGATTTAGCTCAATCCCCTTCGGTGATGTCTGCCTTGGAATTTCTTCAGATCTGTCCATCATAGATGAAAGAATTACTATCCTCTATAGGAGGAATTAACCCTACAGACTCGATTCTAGTTACTTTTGACCTGGAAAATCATGTTCCACATCCTCCCTATCATATTTATTTCTTAATCCAAGACATTATTAAGGGGAAGACGATTCATCAGATTGTGATTGATGAGGGTGCTTCCACTTGCATCATTTATTTATCATGCTGGAAAGCTATAGCCTCTCTTTCTCTCAACCAGTCTCCTAACACCATAGAACCCTTTGATGACAAAGGATCTTGTCCTTACAGTATTCTCACGAACTGTCCCATCACGTTGGAAGGAAAAATAGTTGGCTTAGAAGTAGAAGTCATTGATGCAAATTTGAATTATAACCTCCTACTTGGTTAAAGTTGGACTCATGCCATGTTTTGCATGGTTTCTTTTTTGTTCTGTGTGCTCTGTTTTCCTCATGAGAGGAAAATAATCATCTTTGATCAGTTAGCATTTTTCTCTTCTGGCTCTTGGAATGGCAATGTGCCATATGTGGGAAATATTGGCATCCCTTATGAGAGTGTTGGGATGGTTCTTTTCAAAGACTCTACTCTTATGGGAACTTTTTCCCTCCCACTTCCAAATGTCTCTTCCGTCAACATCTACACTTCTCATGATCCTTAGATCATTCCTCACCCCAATTAGGTTGATTCTTTTGGCGATTTCATGCCACTCATCCCACCAGAACAAGCCTATTATGCTATTGTTTATGATTCAGCAGTAACTTTTGAAAGTCATGCTACTCTTAGTATGCATCTAGATGCGTATTCATAGTCCCCTTGGCTTGGTTCTTTGGATTCTATGGATCCCTTGAATGAGACATTTCGTACTGATGAGAGTATCACTAAGGTTATGTCTCTCGAGGAAGCTCCCTGGAATGATGCTCAGCATTGTTCCTCATTTCTCCCTAGTCTCCGGGATATTTCATCATGTTTAGATACCTTTGTTACCTCTACACTCACCCATCCACTTCAAATGCCCATTTTGGTGCATGAAGCTTTGTTTGAGGGAAATATGGGTAACATTATTGCTATGATGCCCATAGACATTTTTGTTAAGCCAAGGATTGTTGAGAACATCCATGTTGAGGTTTCTTATTCTCTAGATGAGATCAAGAATTACACTTCCCTTTTTAAGGAATTTCGTGATGTCTTTGCTTGGTCATATGAAGAAATGTCTGGCATAGATCTAAGTATAGTTGTGCACAAAATTCATACTTACCCAAATGTGAAGCCTGTTCATTAGCAAATTCATCTAGTGCACATTGGAAAGGCAGCCACTATAAAGGGAGAGGTTGAAAAAATTCCAAAGGCTGGTTTCATTTACGCCATTTCATTGATAGATTGGGTTTCGAACATTGTCCTTGTGACTAAAAACAAGGGAGTATTCAAGTTTGTGTTGATTACCGTGATATCAATCAGGCATGTCTGAAAGATAATTATCCAACTCCTTTTAAAGATCAAATCATCGACGAATGTGCTGAGAGTGAGATTTTTTCTTTTATGGACAATTTTTTTGGCTACAACCACATTAAAATTCTTCTCACCAATCAGCATAAAAATGCTCTTATCTATCCATGGGAAAACTTACCTACAAGAAACTCCCTTTTGGTCTGAAAAATGTTGGTGCTACCTTCCAACAAGTGATGTATTATGATTTTCATGACATCAAACACATTGTTCAACCGTATCTTGATGACTTACTGGCTCATTCTGCTAAGCATCATGATCATCCTGACCACCTTCAAGTGATTTTTCTTCGCTGTAGACACTACACTACTCATTTAAATATGCATAAGTGTGTCTTCTGCATTGAATATGGTCATATCCTAGGGCTTTTCGTATCTAAGGAAGGCATTTGGATTGACCCCTTCAAAGTTGAGGCCATTGTAAATTAACACCCTCCGTCATCTTTACATCAGTTGCAGAGCTTGCAAGGGAAACCTAATTTCCTTCATCGTTTTGTACCCAATTATGCTGAACTTGCCAAAGGATTTACTTGTTTACTGAAAAAGGGGATCCCATTTATTTGGGATGAAAACTCTCAAAAATATTTCGATGCATTAAAAGACACCATCATTAGTGCTTCTTTGTTGCACCCCCCCAACTATCACCACAATTATTTCTTGTACTTGGCCACAACTGATAATACTATTTCCATGGTACTGGGGCACGACAATGATGATGGAGATGAACACATGATATGATACTTAAGCTAAAATCTTGTCGATATCGAAACTTGATACACCCATGTTGAGAAACTTGCTTTAGTAGTTGTTCACGTGGTTCAACGCTTTCAACACTATGTTCCCTTGCGGAAAACCACTATGATTTTTTATTACAACCCCATGACCTACATCTTGACTTGTCAGTTACTGGGGGGAAATATTATAAGTGGATTTTTATCATTTATGAGTTCAATTTGAAGTTTCCTACAACCAAATCGAAGAAATAACTGCTTTTCACTGAGTTAAATTGTGACCTTCCCTTCACAACCACATCTGTGACTTTTGATGAGATTATTCCTGATGAGACTCTCTTTATGATCAGAACTCTTGGCCCATGGTACGAGGATATTATTGTCTATCTCCAAGCCGAAACATTTCGATCAAAGTTGTCCAATTCTGAACATCATCGCATTCGACATCAGTCCCAACAATATCGAATCATTGGCGATACTTTGTACTGTGTTGGTGTCGATTCCATCCTTCATAAGTGTTTGACACTCGAAGAAGCTGAGAGAGTCCTAAATGACTACCTCTCTAGGTCTTGTGGTGCTCACATGTCAAGGTATGCTACTGCTTAGAAAATAATTCGTGCCATTTATTTCTGGCCTTTGATCTTTAAATATTTCATTTTAGTAGTAAAACAATGTCATGCTTGCTAGATTTACAATCGTAAACAATGGGCCCCACCCATACCCCTATAGCCCATTGTTACCTTCAACCCCTTTGTTGAATGGGGTATTGATTTCATGAAATGTAACCCTCGCTCGACCAGAGGGCATGGTTATATCATCATCACCATTGATTATTTCCTTAAATGGACTAAGGCGATGCCCACACGTGATGTTGATGATAAAGCTATTGCTCAATTTATTTCCAACCATGTCATAACTCAATTTTGTGTCCTTCAAGCCATCATTACTAATCATGGATCTCATTTATGAAATTTTATGATGGCAGAACTCATTGCTCAGTTAGGTTTGCATCACGAAAACTCAAATGCTTATTATGTTCATGCCAACGGTTAAGTTGAGGTAGTCAACAAAGCCTTGGTTACTATGGTTCAACACAACATTAGGATGCATAAATCAAATTGACATCTTATGTTATTTTCAGGTCTTTGGGCTTGCTGAACTGCAACTAAGACTGCCATTGGATTCACACACTTACTGTTGGTTTATGGTCTAGAGGCAACTCTTCCAATTGAGTGTGAAATTCCTTCATTCAAACTAGCTGTCTTATTACTCCTTGATACCTCACTGGAGGAGGAACATTTACTTTACCTCGAAAGACTCATTGAAACTCACTCTTTTGCAGCATTAGTAATTGAAGCCTAGAAGAAACAAGTTAAGGCTCAATACGATAGAACTATTTCTCCCCGCATTTTTGCTTAGGATCAGTTGGTCTTTCTTTATGATCAAGCCAATGACAAATTGGGAGTTGGGAACATCGAATTAATGTGGCATGGTAATTACATTGTCAAATGAGTTTTACAAAAAGGTGTCGATGAGTTAGTATACTATGAAGGAAATTCTTTGGCTGAGCCCTGAAACGGGCTTTACCTAAAGAAGTATTATGCATGATTTTATGTGTAAATACTTATGTACATTAATGTGTTTTCATTAGTGTGCAGTGTGGTTTTGGTGTGTTAGTTTTCTTTTGCAAACATTTTCCTCTACTTACCTCGTGTTATACTTAGTTTGCATATGTCATCCGACCTTTACGTTGGTTTTGATGATGGTGCTTGTCATAGTACATGGAATCTATCTTCCACTGCATGGGAAATCTACGACCGTAATGGTGAGTTAGTGAATTTACAAGGTATATGGTTAGATCATACGACTAATAACATTGTTGAATATAGTGCGGTCATCAATATTTTTTCAGAATATATTTCTCTTGGCATTAGAGAATTAATCATAAAAATTGATTCACAGCTCATCGTACTACAAATTAATAGAGAATATTCAGTTAGAAATGCTCAAATTTTGAGAATGTATTTGTGATTTTGTATATTGGAACGAGACTTTTATTTTATTACTTATCATCAAATACTGAGACGCATGAACACATTTACAGATGCATTGGCTAGCTATGTGTTAGGTAAACATTCACGAAACTTGTAAATCATAAAGCATCACATATCAGACATGGTAAA
>APFE031114153.1:13529-32740 GCA_000404065.3 Pinus taeda
ATCTACCCTTATTTCTTCCAAGGCCCCAGATTAAGCAGTTGGGCACCTTTATTTCTCTACCTAGCTAGTCATCTGCCAAGCTTGAGCTGTTTGGTTAGGGAACATTCTCTATTCTACAACAAGCAAATTAACCATGGCATGGTCCAGTTTAGATTGTTGGGCCATCCATCAAGTGTGATTAGTAGCAGTACTTGGATAACATGACACTGCCAAATGAGCTTAGTAGTGGCATTTTGACTGGCCACTTTCCTGGTCTTTAGTTTGGGGTTCATTTTCACTTTTCTCTTGACCACTTGATTTTCTTGCCTTTTGATTATTCTTTTAAGGCATACCCTCTTTTAATTTTTTAATTTTTTTATAGCATGTACCCAAAATATGGAACCTTTGCAGCCTGCAATGATGAAAATATTTAGCCCTTCCACTGTCAATCATGAAAGATGAAACCTATTGGTATAGGAACCTAACAGGTTCAAATGTAAACATTTAACACATTGAAGTCTTATTTAATATTAGCAAAGGCTCTGCATGATATTCCAACACAAATTGGTGTGCTTCTTTACATAATGGTTTGAACTTCATGGTTTGACCAAGTAGTTTGTCATGAAATGAAGTGGAACTGGACACCTGAGCAGATCTCAAGGCCCTTGGGGGTGTTAGTAAAATGAAGTTTGGGGGAAAAATAGGGGAAATTAGACATGCTTCCAATGCTTGTCCTCCACTCTCTGCTTTTGATGCCAATACCCTGAGTGGCATAAGTTTTTGCACTTAATAAGCCAATTGGTGACGGCCCTCCATTTCTGCAACCTTGCACTACTTACCCATCCTAGTAATCCTAACATTATTTCTTCATTTAAAGTGGGTGCACTTGAATTAGCAGACGCTGATTGTCCTCTTTTTCTTTTGACTACCCTCCTATCTAAAACCTACCCTTATTTCTTCCAAGGCCCTAGATTAAGCAGTTGGGCACCTTTATTTCTCTACCTAGCTAGTCATCTGCCAAGCTTGAGCTGTTTGGTTAGGGAACATTCTCTATTCTGCAGCAAGCAATTTAACCATGGCATGGTCCAGTTTAGATTGTTGGGCCATCCATCAAGTGTGATTAGCAACAGTATTTGCATAACATGACACTACCAAATAAGCTAGTAGTGGCATTTCGACTGGCCACTTTATGTCTTGGAAGATGGAGGAGTTCCTCCATTTCCAAATGAGCCAACAGGAATGAGTGAAGAGGGATTTCGATATTAAAAAAAAAGAGTTAGTCAGATATGATGGGTAGTTTAATTGGTTGAAGTATTTTGCTAGGTTATTGATTTTCTGTCATGAAATATAGGTTAAATTATTCTGAAATCTATTAAAATTAATCTCCTGCTGGAATTGCGGATTCAATTATCTTTGGATCCATTAGAATCAATCTCCTAAAGTTGACTGGTTGGATGTCTGGCGTTAGACCCTTCATGCAAAAAAGAAAAGAAAGAGAGAAAAGTTCATCATTTACCTCAACCTCTGCGCCCCTAAGTAGCACTGATCACTGATTTTGTTGAAGTGTACGACAAGTCTGGTTTATCGGTGTTAAAACATTACGACCAAATGTCAATATATACAAGTAAGCATAAGATTAAATTTTAAACCCGTCGTTCACAACACCGCCGACATACCACCATATGTCAATAACCGCCGACGTACCACCATATGTCAATAATATTTGAAATACTACTATCATAATTATAAGTTCAAATAAGATAAAGATTTCATTGAGATAGGATACTAGTGCTTTTAGGGGCCTTAGGATGCAAGGTTTCAAACATGTGAGCTTTAATGTTATGAGTATCAAAATCAACATAGAGCATTCCCACAACCCTACGTAATCTAATGCAGTGCACATGGTTCTATAAATTTGTTTTATGTTTACTTCCAGCATTATTTTAAAGGGAAAGGAGTTGATTTTTAATTTATTTTTTTGAGATAGAATAAGTAAATGGATAGTTCAGAGTATAGGAAGACTAAATTATATTGTAATGACCATTTTTATTTTATGTTTTTGAATTTAATGTTAAATTTTATAATGTTTTTTCCGAAGATTTTATTTTATAATTTAATTGTTTAGTATATAATTTTTTATTTTAATATTTATAAATAGTTTTTGATAAGTTTTATTTTTTTTTTTTTTTTTATAAAGTGTGTGGTTTTTTTTCAATTAACAAATGGTTATTTTCCATATTCTTAACCATTGTTATTTTCCTTTATTTTGTTTCTACATTTTATGATGTCAAACTTTATCAATGAATTAGGCTTGAAATCCAATAAGCCTAGGAAAAACAACAATAAATCTAACACTCATAGTGGAGATGTTAAAGACACTTAAAGAAAAATTACTAGTTAAATAACACATTAATGACTAAATATGAAAGAAAACTATGTATGACATTAAATAATGAAGAATAAAGTGGTAGCAACAATAATTATTATTTACTAGTCAATATCGTGGACAGGAAATTGAGACTTGTATAGACAAGTTTCCTTGATACTTGACTTTTTTATTCCGACCACTATAGAGAAAGGTAACTTTTGTTGCACATCATTCAACACACTCAAAATGCAAGGCCACACTCTCAAGCCATATTCTCATTAATGTAGAAACTACCCCATATAGAAAGTAACTTTTTGGCACATATTCAACACACTCAAGGATGGGCAGACACACTCTCAAGGCCTAAAGCCATATTCTCATTAATGTAGAAACTATGTTTTATGGATACACTCAAATTGGTTAGAGTTAAGGATACTACTTCATGAGTTTGTCTATTTTTATTTTTTTTGTCAAAATTATCTTTATTTGAATTCTATATTCCTTTGGATTCTATTTTTTATCTTTATGCATCATATGTTTTATTATTTTTCAAATAAATAAATTAATTTTTTATTAAATATTATATTGTTTATATATGAGATTTTTTTAATTTCTTATGTTTTTATTTACATTATACATATATATACATATATTGTGAATATAATTGTATGAAAATATAATTCTTCTAAATTTTTAATAATTTTCACACTAGTTGATTTCAAAAAATTTAATGGAGAAAAAATAATTAGTTATTTTAATAATTTATATTTTTAAAGTTTTCTTTTGTGGCTAGTTTGTTTATGACTTGCAAGACTATCTCTTGGCTAAAGGACCATGCCTTAGAGTTATCTATGTCATCAAAATTATCCAACTATTCCACTAGACTAGGTCCACAACAACCCTTGGCATGGATACATTTTTGTATACCTTGACACAAGGAGTATATTAAGAGAACACATATTTGCAGATTGTTCCATAAAATGAATGAGAAGAACTAGTGGACTTTTCAAACTCTCTTTTGGTGGGATTGTGTATTTTTCTTTGTGAATTATCAACCATTTTGGTATGTCTTATTTATTGGATATTTTCATTATTTAGATAAGAACTTGAACATAGAGAACACTGAGAACCATAGGTCCAAATCTATTATACAGGAGCATTAGAGCTTCCAAAGTCATCAAGCTTTTTGGAGATAAAATTCCAAATGAGGTTTCAATTTTGTAAAGGAATTGTAATTCCTTAATTGTAAATATTCCTGGTTGTTTTAATTACTATATTGTAAAGGAATTGTAATTCCTTAATAGTAAATATTATTAGTTCTTTTAATTACTATAGTATGGTTTAAGAAAAAAGATATGGATAGGAAATATTTTGTCCTTAAGGGAAAATCTAATTTACCTTGAAAGCATGAGAACTTTATGGAATAAATCATGAGAGGTTTAGGGAATTAATGAGTGATTTCATGGACCTAGAAAAATATCTTTTTATTCTGAATTTGTATTTAACAATTGCAATCCTATGAGCAAATCTAATGACCAAATAAATGTATAGTCAGGCTCATACAGATAAACAAATGGTTTTGAGTATTTTTGTATGTACAAGTTTTGTTAATGAAATTAATTTTTCATATCTTCTATCTACAAAATGTCCATGTGCACGATATTTGAAGAATTTTTAAAATTTGGAATGGGTAGAATTATGTGCTTATGTGTGTGAATTGGGTAGGGAAATCTTACTAAAGATTTAGTGAAATTAAATTTACTGCATGTATCAAATGGTAGAGGGTGATAGTATTCTATGAAGAATAAATATTCAGTGTGCTTATTGCAAAGAAAGATAATGGGTTCTCATGAATTATATTTTGATATTGAATGTGCACAGCGAATGCTTCAGGAAATATTGTGAAATTAATGAAAATGCATAGATGGGTATGGAGTGGATTCATGATATTGGTGCCAGTTTGATTTTGGTATCATCATTCACAATCAATACAATTTCCAAAAGGTCAAAATTGAGGTACATCCTAAGAACAACAAATAAAGGGTTTTGTCATAAAAAAGGGTTGAATCACCAAAAACATGCGCCGAAAACACAAAGAAACTAAAAGATTCTAAGGCCAAAAAAAAGATTATTAGATCCCCAAAGATTATATTCAAATGATGGACTCCAATTCAAATAGTTGATTACCAAAAGGTTCATTTTCACTGTCAATAATGTTATCATTGTGGAAATATCTAGTCTAACACTCTCTTCCACCCCATTGAAGTATATCAAGATGTGGAAAGTGTTACCTATGACTTAGCTGAACCTGACAAAAATCCTCTTTTCCAACTTTTCTAAAACCCAAAATAAATAGTACCATCACGTTAGGTCACCGAAAACTTTCTCGCAATATAAATTTTATCTCAATCCAACACCTATATTAAACTTTATACCCTTTTAAATTATGTCCAATTATAACTCTTTCCACATCTGGAGGATACTTCCCTGTGGCACCCACGTGGATCGGCCACATCACCCAAAATAATCCATGTTGCTCATAGATCCATTGTGGAACCTATGTTTTTGTGGTTTTTCCTTTGTGGCACTTGCTACATAATATTAATTCATGGGTCCCATTGGGTTCAACCCCTTCATGCAATTCAAAACTTTCATGATATATTCAACTATGGGGGAAATATAAGTGCATCAAAATTTTCACTTTGGTATACAAGCCTAGACCCCCATAACTTTAAACCACCACAACTCCAAAGGATATCCAGTCTCATGTAATTATTCCACAATGTTGAGCTTCACCCCAAATATATTGTGGTTCTTCCAAAATCTAGTTCAACACATATCAATACTTGCAAAAGTAATCACCTAAACGGGGCCAACCTTGAATACTCTACACTAATAATCCAACCTTGCACAAATAATCATGTAAGCGAGGCCCATCCCAGATACTCTACACCACTAATTTGACCTTTAAAAATAATCACCCAAGAGGGGCCTACCTTGGATAATTGTACACTCCATGGGGAAATTTACCCTTCTCAAACAATGCAAATGTAGTAGCTATCCAGATGCCCAAAGATCTCGATATATTTTCTTGTCAAATAGATATCCAACTCTTTGCCAACTTCCATGGTTTCACAAGTTTCTCACCATGCCCTCATTCCGGGGACGTCCTGGATACATTTTCTAGACATGAGTGTATTTTCCGATTTGGTGTATCTAGATATAGTAGCTAGACTCAAGTGTATCTACCCATTATTTATATCCAGACATGTTGAATGAAAAAGGTCTAAAAAACATATTCAACCCAGATACATTATCCTTCCAAAAGCCATACCCCTTGATACAAAATTTAACTTCCAAAAAACTTATACTTACAAAATTTGATAACCTCAAGGAATTTAACCAAGGTTTCCCTTGAAGCCTAACTTTGCTCATACCACCATTTTCAGGAGAGAAATAACTTATTCTCCCACTGAACATTTTAGTAATTATACATAACCATAACATGATCAACTAAACTATCAAAATGCGTACTATTAGGCCAAAAAACAAGTTAAGCCATAGCTAGCACTACATTGTAAACACAAAAAAAACAACATAATATTATACCACATGATAACTCCCAAACAAAAACTTTCAAATCTATTGATATACCATACATTGCACCAAACATTTTCCTTTAATAGGAAAGACAGTAAAAAGTCCTAGTCAATCATAGGTCAAACATATTCACATCATAATAGACAACAAAATTTCACCCATTGCAATAGTCAACTAAGAGACTTCAATCATCTGTGTACTTGATTACTTCCTCCTCTAGAGAGGGAGGTTGTAACCTTCAACAATGCAATGAAGCATTATATTCACAACATGTTAGATTATAGGAATAACATACCATAATAGGTTGGCTGAAGAATGACGTAGGAGCATCAAAACAACATTTTTCTAGACTAAGAGGGGTCACAAAAGTTTCCTCATAAATAAATTACATTTCGGCAGGTTGTGAATTTGCAATGTGTCTAACTATAATTATATGAAGTTGATAATTTTTTCGTGATTGGACAAGTGGTAGTTTTTTAATTTAATAGGTGTAGGAGTAGGTATCTAGTAATTTTAGGCTCTCGATATATGTATGAATTCTAATATTTCTGTCGGTATAATTTTTCCATCTAGTTTTTGTATATGAAAATGTGTGTGTAATACGGTAGGAAGAGAGGTCTCCTGAAATTTGAGGGTTAATGAATTTGGGGAGGAAGAATCTCTCAAGTGCATTTTGAAATAGAATATGGAAGAAGTTCTTTAAGTCCTTGGGTATATACCTTTTAGTTAAAGAATGAATATGGTGTTTTAAATGTCTATGTGTATCACTAGGAATCTTTCTCTGTGTAGGGTCTTTGTAGGGAAAAAATTGTTTGTTTGTTTAGTTAATAATTAGCAATGAAACCCTATGAGGGACCCCAAAAATTAGTATGATAAAGAACCAAAAATGAATGAGTGGATATGTATGTATATTTTTTAGTATTCACTTTTGATTTATGTCTTATTAGGAAGTGACTGGTCATGCGTATGGTGCCTTCTATCTTGTCCAAATTTCTTTTCTAGTTTATTGATGTAGGAGTGTTGCTAATTCCATAAAAGGAACATTACCCAAGTTATTGGAATTGTACGATGCTATGTGTGTATCGGTGGTTCAAACTTTAAGTAGATCATGAGTATGTGATTACTAAAAGGGAGCACAGTGACCAACAAGGAATAAATTAAGAAGGGATGGACCAAAGGGGGATTGTTGAGAGATTTCCCCATTGATAAATGTGTATCAGAGTGTGTTTGGAGTTGTCGTTGATTTAACAAGGTATGAGAATCTCGAGGGTCGAATTATGATGGCACATGTAGTCAAGGTGAGCGGTCCAATCATGTATAGAAAAAGCATTGGGTGATACCCGATTTGTAAAATGATTTAAGACTCTAGTTAGAGTCACCATTGGAACCAGACATGCACACATTTAACAAAGTGAATGGTGAGTTATCTCAAGGGAAAAAGACTCAAATTAATCCATTACAAATCATCCTCACTACTACGAGTTTTGTTGACTCATTGATGCATTCTGGCTCAAAGTATTGAAGCCAACATTCGATCAAGTCAACATAGTCACTACGCAAAGGATTTGGGCTTGGATTGATGATTAACGCATTTTCAAAGAGGTCTAACCATTGGTTTAAGTCAACCAACCCATCATGTTTGGTCAAGGTGGAGCCATCTATAGTAGGGATTCATGGATTCATTGACATGCGAGGAACACTTAAGGAGAAGGAAGGCTCTGACCTTCGACTTCATTGTCAGATCCAACCTCCATTTGGCTTCAATAGGAACCTACTATATTGAAACATATGAAAAGCCTCCAGTTTGTTCTTTTTAGTTTGGTCAATTGACAAGAAAAGAGGAGGATAATTGATAAATTGGGACTAGAGTGAATGTCGAAGAGAGTTCAATTTGATAAAGGATCCTGTTATAGAAATTTCTACAAATCTAGCTCTGATATGATCTAGAAATTATGATGTAGATTTGAAACTTCTCATGAAGTTTTAATCAAAATCATAAGACACAAACATACTCTACTTCTTTGTATACATTAATTCACATTCTAGAACAAAGATATTAGACATGCAATAAGAAATCACACGCATGCAAAAAGTATTTTTCCTGGGGAAAGAAAACTTCTAAAAAACCCCAATTCCTGCTTGCATTAATCTAATGAATAGAAATGTATTACAATTTCTTTTCTCAATTGAGAACAACTAACAATTGCATAAGTTATCTCTCTTCTCACTGAGAAATTCTGAACCAGACTTAGTCAATTTATTTCTCTGCTTGAGCCCCTATTTGCTTGCATTGTTCCTTGAAGAATTAGGCCCCTATTAAATAGGAAATTCCTCTAATTCATTGCGCAATTCCCAAGTATGGTCAACCTGACCTCATGCAACATTGGTACACTCAACTAGTTTACAAGTACTGGTTAACCGTTGTGGAAACTCCACCACAACTGGGCAACTCAAGTTTTTTGCATGTATATGCTAATTGTTAGTTGATTGATCAGTTAAATAGATGATCTATGAGTTAAATTGATGTCCCACTACTTAAATGACCACAAAGTTGTTTTATTAACATTTAGAACTAGTTTAACTGATTACAACTAAAATTAACTCAACTAAACTTTAGGAATCACTACATACAGCTAAACTTCATTCCCTTAACTTAGATTAACTAAGATAGACTACTATTTTTTAGGAACCAACACAAGCAAGCTAAACTTAAACTCATTAACTCAAATTATGTGTTCTTAACTGAGTGAAATGATCCATGCCACCTCAGTTAACTCCACCAAGTTGGTTTTTGACGTGGAATTTTTAATTTCCTCAATTTTAACTGAGGTAAAATCAATATTGCAACTTTCTTGCTACATTTTCAACACTCCCTCTTAGCAAGAAAGGGATTATTAGGCACCCCTATCTTGCACCTATGTAATGTAATTCATGAAACACCTCTCACTCTTTTTGTTGCAACTGCAACATCTGGAACTAAGAAGAAAACAAAAAAAAATTGAATGAGTTGTGTTTGCAACTGTTTACAGGAAAAATTGTGTTGGTGCTAACTCTACTAGTGAGCCTCCTGCTTAGCTATCAACAATCCTTTTCACTCCTCGGTCTCTAAATGGTAATGATCCTCCTACTACTAAATATTGTGGGGCCCTGTAGAAAGGTAATGGTCCATAAGGAGAACACCTCAATGGAAATTGCCCAAATTTTTGTAACTATAGTACTAAGGATTTACATCACCCCACCTCACTCCTAGAGGTATAGTGTCATGCATGGATAAATTTGATCTACGTGTATTATCGTTGCTACTGCTCTACTACTACTTATGTAATGTTGCAATACCTATTTCAATAAAGAGTCTCATCTCAGGGCCAAATGTTACATTTCATAGGATAGGTGGCTCATGGCATTTGGAATATGTCCGTTCAGTAATAAAGATTTGCATTTTTATTTCCATTAGGAAATTATGGGAAGAGATTATATTGGGTGTCAATGTGAACTACATTAACAAAGGTGAATTCCAATGCTTAAGTCATGGGTTGCATAGGATAGAGAAAAATCTTGCCATGACCTAGCATTAGGTTCTTATCCTCTTACGTAGATGCATAACCCCCATACCTGACATCCTCCATAAGTAAAGAGAATTAGAAAATATTAGACCTCCAAAGAAACCTTGAATCATAGCTTAGTGCAAGATAGCACTTTCATAGTATTATGCTGCCAAGAGTGACCTAAAAGTGTTATTTCTAGAGTGGTTTGGCTTGTTGCTACAAACTCTAGTAGGATTTGAAGAGGGGAACCCTATAAGGCTAATACTAGACCAAGTAACAACAATGGGATGATGGTCCATTGTAAGTATAGCCAAAACACCCTACTCTTTTTGGATTTTCTCCAATGGGAGAAGTATATGTACATGAGAAGGTCACCGAGTAAGTATTTTGCGGCTCTATGGGCAAGGAGACATAAGGGGTCTTCAATGGAAAGACACAATTTATACTCAAGGATCTAAGAGGAGGCAATACACTTTCCTTGAAGAGAGACCTACTAAATGAAATATAATACCTAATGATTGATTGATGAGTTGATAGTGGGGATGTCCAAAGGCCAAGGTGAAGACAAAAGGGTTTCCAACAATATATTCCAACAAATCCAAGGTACAAGAAACCCTCAAGAAGCCCCCCAGTTGAGGCTAAATCCAAATTGGGCTTTGTCTTAGGGCAAGAAAATTTAAGGATAAAATTGAAGTGAATTCCTACCAAGGGGGTTGATTTTGAGGAAACTAACTATACCCTTAACATTTATAATCTATAATCCCAAATATCCTTCTTCCTTAGAAATTCACACCATGTCATAGTGTTGACGCTGGGCCTTAAAGGGGAGGAATTAGGGAAAGAAAGAGAGATAAAATTTATGGTTAAAAATTTTAATTGATCACCTACAAGGACTAGTCCTAGGGTTACTATAATCTATGGGCTCTTAAAATTGATTTACTTTTGAGAATGAGTAAGGATATATGGATACCCTAACATTAGAAACCTAACCATGACCTTTCTAAGGGATAAAACTTCACTTGGGAGAACTAACATGACATCTCCAATGGGATTATCATTCACATATCAAACTATGAGTAATGCATGCAATAATTTTACATAGTTTCCATTCAATTGATATTTACCAAATTAAGGGCTTCAATTTAACTTAGATCAACAATTTATTCCATACATTAGACATGAAAAAATAGAAATATGTAATAAACATAGGAATTACAAGATAATATGCATGTACAATCCAAATATTGATCCAAAGTGACATCTCCAAAGGAAAATAAATTCTAGGGAAAATTTTTACTCCAATAGATAACATATTTCCCATTAGGCAAGAGGTTGCAAATATCAAGGGAGGTTGAAATTTTGAATCCAAGTGAAGATGAGAATTCAAGTGTCTTGTCCTCTATTTATATGAAGAGAAATAGATAAATTAATCCTAAAATACCCTAATCAACAAGTACAATAAGAATGATGAGGTGGGTGACAAGTCAACCCACTAGCCTAAGTATTAAACATAAGAATTTTCCCACACATGTGAGTAGTTGGGCTAGGAGTGCTGACACCATCCAGTTGTAGGGATATATGAGAAATGTGTTAAGCCATTTTGGTGCCAAACTAGGTGTATAGGCCTTTTAAAATCATCCTCTGAGGCTTGGCACTAAAATCTATATTAATTCCCCTTTCTGGACCCCAATTTTTATCTTGGACCATAAAGGTGGTCTCATAGGTCTTCAAATAGCCATAGTGTCAATATTTTATCAAACATTGAGGACTTCCAAGATGGTGATAGTCCTCACATGTCTCAAGGACTGAGACCATCCTCATTTCGGCCATGGATTAGCTATTGTCCATCATGAATTGTTAAGCTAGATGGGGGTGCATTGGGTCCAAGTGCATCATCCCAAAAGGTCATCATGTAGGGAAAAGTGTCAACATGTTATGGGTGCTAGAGGTGCCAAAGGGTGTGTATGATACTCTACTACTACGTGGATTCCCATGACTCTCATCACTTCATCTATGAATGTCAATATACTTCTCTAGAGGTTGAGACCCTAGTTATAATGCCTAAGTAGTGGTTGTGGAACCACCTAATAATCACATCACAAAGTCTAGAAAGCAACAAATTATTCTGTACAGTAATCATTTTTGCATCTAAGCAGACCAAACTTGAGAGTTATTGGATATTTGACACATGAAATAAGGCTTTCCTTCCAAATTGGAGGATTTAAACTCACAATGGTGTTTCCTCCATAGGTAGGATTGGCTAAAGGACAGCCCTATTAGGTGTTTCTAGCCCCCAAGGGGAAGCGTCATTTCCTCAGTACACCGTTCAATTAATATGTGTAATGTGAGCAATCATAGTAATAGAGGGGAGAAGACTTCATAGCCAAGTTCCATGGTCAAGGGGGCCAACATGATGGGGATCCATAAGGGATCAATTGTGGATGCATGAGATACCAACCTAGCCTTTGTGTTTCCACCCCTCTTATGTGCCATTTAATTTTTCATGATTTCTATTTATAATAATGTTGGTAGCTCAAAGGGTTAGAGCTTGCTTTATATACTGCATGACATTTTTACTATCCCTTGATGATGAGGCATCTAATTTCCCCTCTAGGTTGGGACATGCAAAGGGTTCTTTCATGATGTATAGGTGAAATGTGATCCTTAGGAAGCAGGCTATGGCCATAATGGGTGAGGTAGAGGTTAGGTGAGAATTTTTCCCTCATGCTAATGTGTATTTCCCATCCATATTTAGAATTTGTATCTTACTGTTGTGTCCATTATTTTCTCTTTCCTTTTATTCTAGATGCATCAACCACTTACGCGCAAGTTTCGAGCCCTACCTAGTTATGACAATGTGTGGGTGCCAAATATCAGAGAACCAATAGTCAGTTGAACATAAAAGAATGGAGGTGAAATATAGGGTTTATAATGTAAGATGGAAAGTGTTAAGTATGGAATTGGGATAGATGGGACACAGTATCTCAATCTAGAATTCCCAAGTAGTGTCGCTCCTATACTCATTTGGCAATTATGGGATGTCCCACTGGAATACGGTTGAATATTAACCCCACATTTAGGGTAAGGTAACAAGGTCACAATCAAACTCCCTCCATCTTCAAGGTCACCCCATAATGCATGCCAAAATCAAAAGGAACAAAAAGGCATAAACACTCGATTGGAAAATGAGTTAAGTACGTTTTGATCATAAGCCCACCATTGTTCATGTTCTCCTATGAGATGGGTAACCAGTCATATGGTAGATACATGGTGGATACATGTGGCATAGATGAAAAGTGGCACGTCATTGACTAGTGGTGGTTATCAAGGGCTACTCGTTGGTTGGCTAGCTAGAAGTGAAGTGTTGGAGAACAATTCTCCTACGGGATCAACCACTTTTGGTGGGTAACATCTAGCTCCAATGTGGACATGACCTAAATGTAGAGCACATGATCCACCTACTTGAATGAGGAGTTGATGAGAACTCCAAATATCCCTAGGATCATAAACCTATAGCCTACACATTTCAATCAAACTTGTTTTGGAGTATGTGTACTAGGTGTAGGGGTATCATGCATGCTTTATATTATAGTATAAATTGACACCAAAAATAAAAACTAATCTAAATGAAATGTATTATAGATGAAACATGATAAAAATTATTTTATCATATAAAAAAAGTATGCAATGCACCTACAATACTATGTTGATATGTATACATTGGTCAAACTATAATCGTATAATTAATGAAACCAACATATTATAAAATCAATATGACTCCCTTTTCCCATATAATTAATCATGGAATAGTGCAAACCCATCATGACAACTATCTATATGGTATTCATATGTTGAATCTGGAGGGTAAGGGGTGGGTAAACAAGAAGACCATGCCTCCTCAAAAGAATTCATGGATGATGTGATCTAAAAATTGTCATAAATAATACATTGGAAATATTTTCACAAGCAATCTGATAAAACTATATTTCAAAATATGGAATCTACACTATTAGGGTTTTATTTTTCTTTGTATTTCCAAATCTATAGATTATAGCTAATTATGTATGCATGTAAACTAAAATTATATAGAAAATATGGAATAAAAAAATAAAAACTCACAAACCATTATTTCACATGAGGGATGACATGGGAAACCCTTTCAATGGAAAACCTACTTGGAAGGTGAGGTCTCTTTACTCTCTTTCTATCAATATAAAATGGTTGAGAGTACAAAAAAGTATGGCATATGGGTTTTGGGATACTGAAATGCACAAATCAACTTTTTGTGCTCTATATCCTATGTTTCTCAGCTTTTTTTCTCATATATGGAAAAAATTCACTTGAAAATAATGGACGCCTCTTCATCCTCATGGCCTAATTATAACACGACTCAATAGCCTACGAGTGGTTATATTTTTTTGGACACCTAATCCTCAATGGGTTAGTGTGGAAGCCGAATAGACAAAGTAGTCCAAGAGACCTTGGGATGTGGAACCCCATGATCACAACAATGTACTATAAATGTATATCTCTTGTTAATAAAAATTGTACTCTCATGATTTATCTTTCATATTTCTCTTGCTGCCCATGTGTGTTTAACATGGTATCAGAGCGGGCGACTGCTGGTCCTGCTCCAATTTGAGCCACGTGTTTTGTGGTCTCTATATATATGTCAGTTATGCGTTACCTGACCTCTAACTCCGCCTTATTCGCCTCAGACCTGAAATAACCTGCCTCTGCCTTCATCTCTTGACACTTCCTCTCCAATGTTTGAGTAAAATTCCTCAAGGTCAATACCTTTTTGGCTGTGAGGATTGTATCTGTTCTACTGCTTATTTGTAGAGCAGCCTGTTCCTCTCTAGTGCGGTTATTGAGGAAATGAATCATTTTGGTGGCCTGCTCGGGCATTATTCCCAGGGCTGTCCTGGCTCTCTCAATCTCCACATGAGCTACATCTATTAGCTCAACCTGTTCAAAAATTACCTGAATGGACCTCCATTGGTCCTGTATAGATTGGCCAATTTTGGCCCAAATAATCTTCTTTATTTCTGCTAGGGTTTTACCTAACATCAACTCCTTTTCCAGAGTTTTCACTTTGGCCTCCAAGGCCTTTATTTCTCTTTGCTTTTCTGCCACTGTCATCTTTGATTTGTCATAACTGGCCTCCAGTTTGGCCAGTTTTTCCTTGGAAATATTTATTTCAGTGACTTGAGTTTCCAACTCTTTAACAGCGTTCATCAACTCCTCCATGCCCATGCTGGATTCTGCTACTGTTGTTGCTTCTACTGTTGCTCTTGTTGCTGATGTAGCTGTAGTAGGTGCTGGAATAGCAGGAGGGGCTGTTGTTGCTTGTGTTGGAGGGGCAGGTTCAAGATTTGTTGAAGTTTGAGGGGGCTGGGAGGCTGATTCCTCTTGCTTGTCCTGCAGAGCTTTCTCTAATTCTGCCTCCATTTGTAGTATCCTTTGGTTCATAACCAGAAGCAGCTCCATAGCATTATCCACCTGCTTTTCTTGTGCAAGCTTTGCTGTTTCACGATGAATGGTAGGAGGCAATTTTCCATGTCTTCTCAGTGCAGCAATATCATCCTCTTTCTTCTTCATAAGGGCTCTAACGCCCTTTGGGTCCTTTGGGTCATGTCCCAAATCAACAATTATGTCCTCCAGAGTATTTATTCTGTTGTCTTTTGCAGAGGAGGACAGCCTTTCAAAATCAAGCTGCCTGTTGGTGTTCTTCAAGGCTTCTTTTAGCTGATGGGCCAGCATTGCCCTATCAGCAAGTGTTGCATACACCATTTCCCCAGTCTGTTTGTGCAGCTCAATCTGATCCATGGGGTGTATGTCTTTAGAAAAGACCTCCAGGTTTGTCCTGTAGTAATATGTTGTGGTCTTTAGATGTGGGACTTTAGGCTTCAGATGAGTGAAGATCATCTTTTCTTCCTTCAGATCATAGGAAGCCATCAATCTTTGCTTTTTGGCTGGGGTTGTATTCATGAATTGCTCATGGAGCTGCACCCTTATCAACTCATTTTGTGCCTTGATGTCTTTGAAGCCTTCTTTAACTATAGTTGGTTTCTTGCCCTGTTGTCTTGAGGAGGACATCTCTATGGTATGCTGTTGGGCCTGTTCTAGCTGAAATGAGCTAGTAGCAGTCTGTTGGCTTGTTTGCCTTTCTTTGCTGCAGCTTTTTGCCAGTTCTTCACTTATGTCTCCTTCTTCTGCTTCAGGGTCTACCCTCGGCCTCTTGGCCTTTGGTTGCTGTGATGACCCTGTTGCAGGTGTGACCTCCTCTCTGTCTCTCTTCTTCCCTCTCTCATCATTGAGAGGAGTCTGCAAAACTAGGTTTTGAGTTTGTTCAGTTTGCTGTGGAGGGGCGTGCTCTGATTGCTAATCCTTTGATGTGCTAGGCTGCCCTGTCTCTACCTCTTGTTGTTCATCCATCTTCTCCTTTCCCTTTGCTGTAGTTGTTGTTGCTGGAGCTTGCTGGGTGTCCTGTGCAGCTGGAGCAGTAGAGGTGACTTCTCCTGCTTGGACTGGTTGCTTGAACAAGACCTATTGACAAGAGTCTAAGTCAAGAGTTTTTTCCAAGTCCTTTACAGTCTGCTCCATTATTTCTTCCTCAGTCAATTCCTCTACTATTGATTCAGGCACCCATTCGTCTTCATTAGCAAAGTGTTGTATTTGTGGGATTGGGCAATGCTTATAGGCTAGCTGCCTATACTTGACCCTTCTAGCACTGATGAAACCTTCAGGGTCATAAGGGACCCACCAAAAGCTTCTTTTGAGTTTGAGCTGTTGTCCTAGTATTTGATCAGCTTCTTGCTAACCATCTTTTTTGTTCATGACAAATGGGCCTAGGTGGTCCATGAAATTTAGGTTGGCTTTCTTCTTGGCACCGTGAAAGTGTGTCAGATCAGAGTTTATAAGCTGTTTGTAGTACTCCAGGGCAAATAGCCTCATAGGCACATATTTTAGGAGCCTGTAGGGACAGACCTCACAACCATAAATTCTGATGACAGTGTGATTTTGGTATAAGTTCCAATCACCAATTTTGTAACTCCTCGATAGCCACAAGATTTTCTGCATATCCTTGGACAATCTGGTAGGAGGGGTCCTCTATAAGAGGCATGTTACTGGATACACAAACTGATCAATGAATTCACAGTATGAGTAGGGGGAACTCTGGACTTGGTGGAAGACTGAAGACCAGAAGATCACAGACCTCCTCTCACCCTGTTTGTCTAGCTTCTTGATTGAACACTGGAAGCAATCTATTTGGTAGTACAAGAATAGGTGATAGATATATGAGGAATATTTGAATATTGCCTCCCTCTTCGGTCTTGTTAATTGATCATGTATCTTATTGGCAATGTATTTGGCATAACTGTATTTCATAGTAGGGGGCTTCACAAGGCTATATGCTGAGAGCATGACCAGTACAATTAGATCAACATGCTTATTTGTAGTGAACCCCAGCACAGAGGTTAGCATGTCTACCAGCAGCTTGCCAACCTCATTGAAATCTGCATAGGAAAAAGGAGGTGGCCTAGAAGGTTGGCAGTCTGCCTTCATGAATTTCCTGGCTATTGCAGCAATGTCTGTGCTAGAGAGTTTGGAGCCCTCATCTTGCAAGTAGTATTGGATAAGGGGTATAGCAGCTGGGTCTGCTTGTAGTTCAGCATCTGGTTGATGGAATCTGGAGTTATATAAAAGAGGATGCTCCCAGATGGAGACTTCACAGCCTTGAGTTTCTGGTCATAGTTTTCTGCACAGAGGTGGATGACTTCAGGGAAAATGTTCACAGAAGGCAGGAAGTAGGTGGGCAGATTGGATTCCCAGATGCCATACAGTTCACTGTTGTCCAAGTGACTGTTTCTTAGCTGGAAATATGTTTGCGAGTGGCTTCTGTCTACCACAAAGTCTGTCATGAGGGCATCACTGTCCACCAGTGGCATAGCTTCTAGTTCTTCGTTAGGTGGATTTATAGGCACTACATCCAGAGCAGCTGGAGTGGCCATTGTCTTGTTTTAGCTGGATGCTTACTGTATTTCAGGCGCTATGTGAATGCTGAGGAAATGGCTTACTGATCTCTATTTGCAGTGAGTAGTTTGGCAGTGCAAGGAGGCTATTACACGCTTAATCAATCTGTGGGGCACTCTGTTTTGAAGAACCAGAGTGTGTTTGAGCTGGTTAGCTGGTTACTTGCAGAGAATTCCTTTAGCAGGGGTGAGGGAACTGTTAATTCAGTCTTCTAGCTGGTAGCTCGGCTTCTTTAATTGCTCTTTGTGGAAAAATGGTGAATTTCACAGAGGGTCACGGGTTTCTTCGAGATTTTCGTCGCGCAGGGGTTTCAGTGGCTTTTTAAGTAGATTTCATTGGTGAATTTAACAATGTGGGTCTTTTGACTAAGTTCTTTATGCAGGAAAGTAGGATTGCAAAGGAGAACAGTGGATAAAAGAGGATGCCTGCGGAAAATACCTGGTTTTAATGGCGTAGGAGGCGTTTGCACCGGTCGAATTGGAGGAATTGCAGGTAGTTGGGTTGATATTGGAGGCGGAAGTAACTTTGGCGGGTAGCTTTTGATTTTTGACTGTTGTAGGTTGAATCGGATGCAGAGGAGCTCCAGAAGTCATAGAAAACAATGCGAAATAACAGTTAATTGACGCCTTTTTATGCATTTTTGGCATATTGGCGCCTTTTTGTGATGATGTCATACTGTCGTCATCATGGGCCCGGGTACGGATGGGTGACGTGGCAGCTGACGCGGGTGCCTAGGTGGCAGTGACACAGTGGCAGGGTGGACAGGGTGACACGGTGGCCAATCGCGAGGTAACGACGTGTTAATTGCTGTGGGGACCCGCCCCAATAAATTAATTAATTTAATTAAAATTGGGCGCGGGGGGTAGGAACTTTAGGTTTTGGGTTTTTTCGTTTATTAATGTTTTAATAATAATAAAAAAACATTACAAACACAATTTAGAGAGTGGAAAGGGGTAAAGGGTTCTAGCAAGGGCGGGGATTTTGATTTTTTGACTTTTAACCATAGTTTTTTGCCAAACCCCATAGTTTTAGGATGCTTGAGGGTTAATACTAACCCTTGATGGGTTAATATTTCCCAAGGAAGGGATATATAGCTATAGTGCTAGGGGGAGGGTATTTATAGATCTTTTTTGGGAGATTTTCATAGATTCTAATAGAATTAGGAAAAAAGGGGGGAGTTAGGGAGCTACATAATACATTAGTGGTTAACATGATTTTGTGAGGTGAATGAAGGGGTAAAGCTAAGTTCTAATAGCTAAACTTAACTTAGGATTTTGAGGATAAATGAGATGATAAAAAAGATGTTTTACACAAAAAATGTGGCTTCTTTTCATGTTTGCACTTCATGGCTTGACCAAGTAGTTTGTGATGCAATCAAGTTGAACTGGAGACCTGAGCAGATCTCAAGGCCCTTGGGAGTGTTAGTAAAATGAAGCTTGGGGGAAAATGGGGAGGTTAGACATGCTTCCAATGCTTGTCCTCCACTCTTTGCTTTTGAGGCCAATACTCTCCATTTCTGCAACCTTGCACTACTTACCCATCCTAATAATCCTAACATTTTTTCTTCATTAAAGTGGGTGCACTTGAATTAGCAGACCCTGATTTTCCTCTTTTTCTTTTGACTGTCCTCCTATCTAAAACCTACCCTTATTTCTTCCAAGGCCCCAGATTAAGCAGTTGGG
>APFE031114156.1:7108-48143 GCA_000404065.3 Pinus taeda
CAAAATAAGGGTTTTTTGGGTTAGAGTTCTCATTTTGACTATAGAGTTCTCATTAAGTTGGGAACTCTGACCTTTATTCAGTATAAAGATAGTTTAAAAGGTTATAAGATTTAGAAATCAGAAACAATGAAGGTTGTGTACAATCAAGATGGGTTTTTAGAAGTGAAGGATGTCATGAAACAAGAAGTCCTACCAAGGGAAAATGAACCATAGAAGATAAAGTTTGAACTGAAGGATGAAGAATCTGACTCCACAGAAAAATGAGAATTAGAATAAGAAAAACCACACACTCCAGTTTTGAGGAGATCGGTTTGGGAAAGAAGGCAGCTAGAGAGGTATACTCCATCTAATTTCCGTTCAATTTTTTCTTTATTTGTTACTGATAATGATCCTAGAACTATTAGGGAGGTAATGGATTCAGATGATGGAAAACTTTAGAAGAAGGCCATGGTTGAAGAAATGGAAGCCTTGGACAAGAATGAGGCTTGAGATCTCATGGAGTTGTCAGGTGGAGGAAAACCCATTGGCACCAAATGGGTATTTAATACGAAGATGAATGCGGAAGGAAAATGGAGAAATGCAAAGCTTCGTTCATAGAAAAATGTTATTCCCACGTATCATGAATTGATTTCGGTGATATTTTCTCTCATGTTGCCAAGATAGATTCTATTAGATTAGTTTTATATGTTGTTATTGTTTTTTATTTTGAGGTAGAACAAATGGATGTGAAGATAGAATTTAGACATGGGAAGAAGAAGAGATATAGATGAAGTAACCAGAAAGATTTGCAGTGAAGGGTAAGGAATAACTAATAAGCAAGTTAAAAATTATTTGTATGGGTTAAAACAATCCCCAAGGATGTGGTATCAAAAATTTGATACATATATGCAAGGAATTGGCTTCAGAAGGACTAAAGTGAATCGCTATGTGTATTTTGTATTAAATGGTGATCATGTTATTTATTGGTCTTCTTTTTGGATGATGTTACTGATTGGAAATGACGGAGAAATTATGCAGGATGTGAAAACTCAATTGTCCTCTAAATTCAACATGAAGGATCTTGGTGCTACAAACTTCATTTTGGGCATGGAAATTAAACAAGATTGGGCAAATAAGAAGCTCTGGTTAAACCAAAGGAAGTATGTTGAGACAATATTGTAGAGGTTTAATATGCAGGATAGTAAACTAATGAAGGTTCATATTAACCTTTGATTTGTTTTATTTTTCACCAGGTTAAACTACCTCCTTAAATATAATAATAATTTAATATTAAATTGGTTAAAGGAAGTTTGACTGGGTCCTTGAGTGGAAAAGTAGCCGTTAGAATTTTTTAGCTGTTTGAGTCTCTGCTTAGACTATTTAACACGCTGCATTGGATATGTATCTTCAACTTGTCCTGACGATGAACCACACTAGTTGGTTCGAAACGCGTCGACAAATGATGAATTATGTGATTTTGCCGAAAATTATCTAAACAAAGGTTCATATTCTTATACGTGTAAAGTTATCTACAAAACTATGTCCCAAGAAACACGATTAGGAAGAGGACATGTCTCATTTTCCATATGTGAGTGCAGTTGGTAGTTGGATATATGCAATGGTCTATATGAGACCAGACATTACACATGCAGTGGGATTATTGAGCAGGTTTATGTTAAAATCGGGGAAGGATCATTGGACAACAATATAGCAAGTTTTCAATTATATGCATAGCACTAATGATTATGGCTTGTGCTACCAAGGAAGACAAGGATTGTACAAAGTGTTGGACATGCATGGCTTTGTTGATGCAAACTAGATTAGAGATCTAAATCAGAGAAGATCTATAGGTGGGTTTGTTTTTAACCTATTTAGAGGAGCAATTAGTTGGATAAGGAAGAGACAGTCTGTAGTGGCACATTCCACTACAAAGGTTGAATACATGGTAGTCACCCACGAAAGAAAAGAATCATTTTTGTTACAAAGATTATGTTTAGGTATGGGGTTGGTACAACGAGCTATAAGGATAGATTGTGATAGCCAAATTGTAATTTTCTTGGTAAAGAACCCTGCTTATCATTTGAAGACAAAGCATGTTGATGTTCAATATCACTTTATGAGGGATATGGTTGAAGACAAAAAAGTGTTGATGGTAAAGGTAGACACTTTGAAAAATGTTGCAAATGCATTAACAAAGTATGTGAGCAATGAGAATTTTTCTTGGTGTAGAGAAACAATGGGTGTTGTGGTCTTTGGACCGATGATTGTTTACTCCTGTGGCCCCCTGTATGCAAAGAAAACAAGTAGAAGAATGTTGGATATGTGTTATATTCTTTGCATAATTAGTTCCATGTGTTGTTACGTTACATAGGTCATAGTGGGGGGGTCGCAAGGGGGGCGGAAACCCCCCCACATGGTGTTTCGGGTAGTGCCCTAAAAAAATAATAATAAAAAAAAGAGGTACCCACCCATGGTTTTATGGATGATGTTTTTCCCATGGTATTTTGTAGATCTAGTCAAGGGAACTACGGTTATGTTCTAATCCGGGGTTAATGTATTGAGAGTTTATGAATGCTTCGACATGTATATAAGTATTGCAACATTGAAAACAATGTAATGAAAAATCAATTTCATTTTCTTGATTTTGGGTTCATGAGAAAAATATGTATATATTTTTTGTTCTCAACATTGTATATTTTTGTTTTTAAGAATTTGTTTGCAGATAATTTATGTACAAGTTTAAAACCTACAACTAGTGATTTCTAGCAAGAATAAATCAAAAACCATAAATGGATTATGGTTTACTTATATGTGTCTTTATTTAGTGTTGGGGTAGGAGGAAAATAGAAAGTGTGTTTTATCTTACTATTGTGCTATTGAAATTTCTCCATAATTATGCTAAAACTAAATACCCTTGTCAAGAGCCCAAAGAATCTTTATTGTAACCATTTAATTGTTGAATGATACAATGAGTGTGCTTTTGAGCGTGGATTTTTTCTCTTATAAGGGTTTTCCCTAAAATATCATGTTGTTAATGGTTTATTGTTCATTTATATTTGTTACAACTATTATGTTTTTAATTTTTGCACATTATTATTTCATAGATGTAGAAAGTGTATTCCACACCTATAATTCCTTTCACACTTAATGCTACTTATGAACATAGTTTCATGATCAAAATGGTCTCCTTATATGCATGAGTATCGACCATAGACATAGCCTCTACTGAACAAAGTGACTAAAGCTCACCACTTGTTCATTCAACTCACTACTCTAGCAAACAATTAAAACACGTATCTACCCCATCAAACAATTAAAGCATGTATCTACTTGTAGATTTCATTTTATCTACATCCCTTACCTAATCAAAATCCCCACACACACATATATATATTGAGTATGGTTCCCCTAAAACATCACTATGATGGCAAATAGAATATTTAGAAGCACCTCACAAATACCTAAAACCCTCTTTGTAACATCCCAATTTTATCTCCATAATTTACAATGTAAATATGCTAATGTTATGTAAGTTAGTTAGACACTATGATTTGGGTAGAAAAGCCTATACTAATTAAGAGTTGGAGAACTTGGCATCATAATTTATACACAAATTGATTTATTAAAAATACAAGATAATAACATTTAGGGACTATGATTCCACACAAAAAAATAAAGCTGCCGAGGGAAATCTCCCACTAAATCATGTTGTTTTTACTCATATCATCCTCCTTTGGCCAATAAATGAAAAAGGTATATGGACAAGTTCATCTCACTAATTTATGACTCCCTCACTAAATCATGTTGTTTTTACTCATATCGTCCTCCTTTGACCAATAAATGGAAAAGGTATATGGACAAGTTCATCTCACTAATTTATGACAACATTAGGTAAGTACAACCCTTTTTGGGGAAATGTGAGAATCAAAACATACATTAAAAAATGGAAATTAAAGTAGAAAAGTTTATGGGCAAGTTCATCTCACTAACAACATTAGCTAAGTACAACCCTAACCTTTTTCGGGAAATGTGAGAATCAAAACATACATTAAAAAAGTGAAAATTAAAATAGACAAGAAAATATTTTTGGGAATACTATATTTTTGGACGACAAGAGGAGGGATATATGTCTAAAATTTGTGATAATTTTTCTAAAAGAAAATTTGCACAAAGGTTCTATTATCTTATATTCTACTTCTAGATGAGTGGCCTTCTGTTATTGCGAGGTAATCACATTACTTTACAGGCTAAGATTTTCACTTGGCCCTTACTTGTTCACTGCAGCTACGTATCGAAATAAACCATCACCACCCAGCAAACATTAAAAGAAATGCAGGACTAAAACATGAATATCTTAAACTACATTCCTCTATGTGTTGCACGCGACAAAGTTATAAATTATACTACATTCAAGGTTACATAGATCTGAAATGAGACATCACATTCTGATACGCATTCCACTGAACAACGAATTCAATATTCAACCTTACATCCGAGTGAGATGATACATTATGGTATCTCTCCATTACATTTTTATATGTATTCCATACAACAAATTATTCAATATTCAACCTTACATCCAGGTGGGATGATACACTATGCTATTTGCCATAGCAATCCTATCTTGAGCTACATGATAATATACGTTCATGAATACAACATAACACTGCAATACATTCACCACACATGCAATCTTTTCAACATAATTTTTAACTAAAGACACTCTAATATATAGTGGTATATATATATTTATTATATATATAGCTTGCCATATGTGTAGCTTCATCCTAATGAATTAACAAATCGACAATTGCGACGAATCTCCCCATTTGTGCCCGTGAGGGGTTGAATGTTTCCCATTTTGATCATGGAGGTTTTGAAGTTCTCGAAGAATGCCTCCTGGTTCTGCATGTAAAATTCCACCAACTCCCTTGTCGTTCCTCCAGTGGAATAGAGCACCTGGTCCGAATTCAGTAGGCCTTCACCAGAAGGCAGATTTTGATAGTATTGGTTGTCAAAAATGACGGGAGTCTCCACATCCAGTGAAGTTACGGTGTTGTTATTACTGGCTAGCCCTTGAAAGCAGATTTGTTGGAGCGATGTCAAAAACTCTTTCTGAAGAGTGGGATCCGGTTGTCCCGTGAGCCTAGAGTTGAATGTTGCACAACGCGCCTTTCCTATTGTATGGGCTCCTGCGAAACATATCAATCACTTGATGTCAAAACTTGTGTGTCACAAAAGCTTATGTCAAAACTTGTGTGTTACAAAAGTTTATGCGCTCAGCTAAATTGGTGATCGCCATATTATAAAGTAAATTATAAGATTGAAAATTTAATCTCTGTAAATCAAGCTGACACCAAAAAATTGTGTATTACAAAATTGGTATTATAAGAATAACCTCCAGAATAAAGAAGTGTATATACTGCTCAGGTTGGACAGAGAGAAGAGATATGCCTGCAACTTAGTCTAATCAAGTAAATTGAAAAAGAAATCTAAATTTAAAAATCTGAATCTTTTTAACACAAATAAATTTATGCTTGGATTTATTTTTAGTGCTGAAGTGTTGATATATAATTGTATATTCTGTCCTATTTATTGTTATAAATATATCATAGATAAAACGAACAGTGAATGGATGATGGATGGACCTGAGAGTGTGACCATGTCTTGTTCAGTGAGGCCTACATTCTGAAACTTGGAGTTAAGTGTCGCAACATTTGATGTGGGGGCTGGAATGTTGTTATTTGCTGCTGTTTTGCTTGCTGTTAGGCTGTCTCTTCTTCCCAGTTGTACTTCCCATGATGCTCCTCCTGTCTGGCCATAATCAAGAAAAGGGAAAAGACAATTTCTGGTGTTACTATAGTATCTTCATAAAACTTTGAATTAGATAAATGGAATTTTAAATCATAAAGACAATAGAAAAATAGCAACAATATTTTACCAGAACGACCGAGTCCCGGGCTGCCATTGCAAGGATGTCAGCACAGGAAACAGTTCCAGGGCATGCAAATTCAAGTTCTTGTTTAATGGCATCTATAACTTCAAAACCACGGAGAGAATTGAGGTTAGGAACTGCTGTCTTCTCTCCCACAAAAGTGACCGTGTCATCCAGCAGCACAGAAGCATCACAGCCCTGCAATTAGCTTTCATTTCTTCATTAAGTATCCATGACAAGTTTATGAAATATAATCCCTTAAATATCAAACTCTAGAATGATGGTCAGCGTAGACCCCAAGGCGAGATCAAATGTACAAAGGTATCTACTTGGCCTATAAGGCCCATTCTCTTCAAAACAGATTTAACATCCTAACCCAATAAACACTAAGCTGGTGAAATTAATGCAAATTTGAATAGGCTAAACATCATCATGTTGGCTCCTAAGAATTTCTGTGACATCAACGAAAACAAATGTGTATATGATGATGATGAAACAGCAAGTCCAGTGTGATGTTACCAAGAACTTTAACTGAGAAATAGAGAACCAGCAAACTCTATGTTGATGAAACTACCTGGATATAAATGCCAGTGAGAAATCCCATGTATAAATGAAATAAAAATAATCCCATGGTCCAAGAACTTTCCAAAAAAAACCTCATTTATGAAGGAAACCCAACATTATGCTTACCAAGAAGTATATGTTTATTAAATTTCAGTCGATTTATATAAACCTTAAAGAAGCAACTTCAAATGCCAACCTTTTATAGACTCTCTCATTGCAATAAACAGTCAACCATATATGAAAAAGCAAATAATCTCAGAAGTCAGCCACACACAAAAAAGCACAGCAAAGAATCTCATTGTGTGTTAGTTATCTTTTTTAAATCATAATTATTGAAATTCATTGAAGTGATTTACATTAAACCCCAGATCAAATCTTCTGATTACCATTCTAAAGTATTACCCAAAAAAACATTAATTGAAGTAATCAAATTCAAATATACTGACTAATCTCAATGTGTTAGTTTTCTTTAATCATAAATATCGGTACTTCATTGAAATTATATAGACCAGGGATTATCACTCTAAACCATAAGGAAATAACTTCAAATGCAACCTCTTATAGTCTCTCTCATTTCCATAAAAAGTCAACCGCATAACTGAGAAGGCAAATAACTTCAAAAGTCAACCATACATGAAAAAGCACATAAAATCATCTCAATATTTTTATTTTAAATTCATAATTATTATAATTCATTGAAGTGATTTACATTTAATCCCAGATCAAATCTTCTGATTATCACTCTAACTCCAGTTTAATGGTTACCCAAAAAAATTAGTTAAAGTTATCAAGGACTAATCTCAATGTGTTATGTTTTTTTTAAATCATAACTATTGGTACTTCATTGAATTGATATACACTAAGCCGTATATATAAACTAGTGATTATCACTATAAATCCAACTTGATGGTTATAAAAAACGTAACGTTGGTTGAAGTGATGTAGACAAAACCCTAGATCAAATCTAAATCTACTGATTATGACTATCACTGTTGGAGAAACACACACGAGAATATTGGTAAGAAAAAACAATTCAACTCTGCACACAAGAAGCAATGACAATGATATAGCTTGAGTTACCAACATTAACAAAACAATCATGAAAATGCAGACGAAGTAGAGAGGCAGCCATGCGTGCCTCCTGAATCACAGCCTTTTCAACTCCAGCGAAAATAATTGCATCAGCCTCTGGACAAGTCCATGCATAGTAATCAGGCTTTAATGATCCACTAAGGCATGTTTTCGTGCTTGCACCTACAGAAATCAACATGAAAACAAAGCTGGTTCTCAGAACAACTGCCATTTTAGAGATCCTCTCCATGTCAAGAACTTACATCAAAGTGTTAGATCCCTCAGAAATTCTTCAGTTGGTTATACAACAATGGATATGCTTGAGATGCCCAAAGACCTTATTTATATGAAAACTTTCGTAACCCAGACGTTGATCCGGATTTTGCTTTGGGTTTCACATGGTGTGCAGGCTGGTCAATGTCAGGGCTTCACACTGGTTAGCTGAGCACGTACAAAACTGAATGGATTTCATTATCTATTTGAGATATATGGGTTTTCTATTCTCTAGCTTCTGACTTTGTCCTGGTATCCTTCGATTCATGCTTTAAGGAATATGAGAATTGTCCTTGAAGTGAGATTTGTGAGATTTGCTTCTGACAAATGATGGAAAAAATCATATAAAACTTAAAAGGCCACCATAGACCCATTCACATGCCTACAATTGCAAGCTTCTCCCCTGGTGCCCACTGGTGCTTCACCGCTCTGATTCGTTGCAGCAGTGGTGGAAATTGCTGTTATTGCAAATAAAACCAAAAATTGACGTGGGCACTTTGTAAAAGGTCCGTATTCAACGAATATCGTGCCTGAAAGTCTAGGGATCATCCTTCGTGATCTGCATGTTGCCTGAAAGTCTTGGGATCACCCTTAATGGTCAAGTTGTTGAGGATCTTTCGTGTGTTGTTGCCACGGTTTCTACCAATGGAAATCGAATGTTCGGTGAAATTCAGGTCACGAATTTTTTATGCTAGATTATCGACACTGAAAAAGGAAGTTGATGAGGTTTAATCTTCAAAACCTTTTTTGCATAGATCCTTAACACATCGATTTGATCCTGAAATAAGTAAACTTTCTTAAGTAAATTGTATTTGATAGGATGTTGATGAGCTTTAATCTTCAGAACCGATACATAGATCCTTAACACACCGACTTAACCCTGAAGGAAATTTTTTAATCCACTTGAAGGGAGGAATGTATTTGGAAGGTGTTGTATACACGGCCAACTAAGTGTGAAAGGTGATATTGGTAGATTCGACTCAGGTGTCAAACAAATGAAAGTACTAAACTCTTTACTTTTGATGGTTGGACTAAATGTAATTTGAGGGATTTGGCATTTTTTATCTAAATTGATGGGTTAAATAAAGTTAATATAAATGATTTAGGTGAAGAAAAATAAAGTTATATATCTATATATATATGTATTTTAATCACAGATTTAACAAGTATTGAGAGGGATCAAATCTTTTGAGGCACAAATTTTTTTAGTGTGTAAAATTAAAAAGTGGTCCCAGGCAATCAGACTAAAATTAAAAAGATTTGCATTTAAGAAATTCTGAACCCTTTAGGTATATCCATGGTTTAAAATGAATATATTATTATATAATATATATATATTATATATATATATATATATATATATTATATATTCAACACCTTGTATATCTTTTTGAGTACTTTGGTTTATGTAGACTGTTTAAACATGTGATTTCAGTAAATATTTTTACTGGATTGAAAATTGACCTTGAAATATTAAAAAACAATAGTGAGGCTACTTGAAATCTTTTAACAATAAGAATTTATTTTTGCAATTGCTTTATATAATATATACACTTGGGTAACAGATTCAAATCTTGTGGGGAGGGGTTGAAGATGGGAGCCACCTTTGGGGCATTAAATTGATTTGAAAAATCAATTACATACCAAAACTATTTTTTTTCACACATCCAAACACAAATATGATACACATATATAGTTGGATTGAGATCCAGCTAATTCTAAATACGAATATACAGGTTGAGCTATTCTCTTAATCAAATCCCAAACTAACTCTAAACTTATCATGTAAACATTATCTCCAAGTCCCTCCCTTAACGTTTACATATCAAAATTATCACACGACAAATTGTAATTCACATGTCATATATGTCTTACTGGGCTTCCTTAGCACTTAAAGATCAACAATATTGGCACACTTTATTCTACAAAATTACATAGCTCATTGTAACTATGAGATAAATAGTCATCTAAGTCACAGGACACTTCCTCAAGGTCTCGTGTCCCGTATTTCACGTGTCGGACATGAAAACCGCTCTAAAACGCATCGAAAATGTTTTTCTTCATGTCCTCCAATTGAGACACGTATTTTGGATGTGTCAAAAACATGCCCTAATGTTTTTGGTTCTTACGACACATGTCCATGAAAAGTGACATTTAAAACCTACAACATGGTTTATTTTTGGGGTTTTTTGTCATTGTTCGCCACCGAAGTTGATTTTGCTCGTCAGTGGAATCCAATTTGTTGTGCAGTGTGAGGAATTCCATCAAATTAGAGTGCAATGCTCACAACTTCACATCAACTTGGACCTGGAGATGTAGGAGACGAGCGTTTGCATGCTTTGCTGAGAGTTTGGAGCACTTAAATTTCTTGTAAGTTGTGTTATAGCCTACTGAACTTAACTTAATTATACACAAGTGACCACGTATAGATCGTGTGTTGAAATAAAAATCCCAACTCCCTGTCATGTGCTCATTGTTCACTACACCTTCGAGGTCTCAAGGGAGGGAAAGCTCGATTCATGCTCTGGTCAACAATGAAGTTTGAACACATATAAATTTACATAAACTATCTTATGTGAAGTTTGAACATGATCAAACTTGTTTGCAGTTAATAACAAAAATTATAACATGAACATTGAACTGTGAACATCATTGATGTAGTAAATTAATAAACTAACTAGTAAATCACTAAATAATAAATACTAAATAGTGTATACTAAATAACTAAATAGATATCATCATGATTCATATCTAAATGGATCAAGCACTATATTTCAGTGTTTTTCAATATATATATATAACGTGTCCCTCGTGTCTTGCTTCCGAATTGAGTGTCCAATACTTGTAATTATGTGTCTTTCATCTCTCGTGTTGAATACTCGTAATTAGATGTCTTCCATGTCTGATGTTGAATACTCCTATTTATGTTGTTCCTCCATATCTCGTGTCCTTGTGTCATATGACTTATTAATCATATAATAAACCATTTTATGAACAGAATAAATAGCCAAATAATAAACCAATAACCAAATAATAAACCATCTTATAAACCAGCTCTCACATGTTAGTTGACATAACTTGATGTATCTGGCAATTATCTATTATAGTTTTCTAAAAACTAAAAATATTCCAAATTTGATCCTACAACATAACCGGTCTTTTATACACATTTAACTAACCTTCTTGACTTTACACGACCCATCAGCTTTATAAAAATAAACAAATGGAACCAAATAAACTATATGTTATTATGGCACCTTATATCGCCATTAATTTATATTATATGACCCATCAACTTTATAACAAAAAAATAGAACCCAATAAACAATATGTTATTATGGCACCTTATATGGCCATTAATTTATATTATAGGACTCTATTCATAATTAATTCTTTATCTCATGAGCTATTTTACAAACAAATAGAATAATAATCAAATACCAAAAACACAATAAAGCACCAATTAATCTAAGATGCTTATTGAATCTACCCCGATTGACTGTAGTATTTGGTATAATAAGTGATGTGGTCATTAACTTCGTCAGTTTTCACCATTGCATTCTATTTCCCCGAATCCTTATTCACATGTGTCAGTGGAGTGGCAATCGTTGTTCACATAACAATACCAGAGCGGGGTCTTCCATGTGATTAAGGCATCCTGAGCCACGATTTCAAGGTGATTCAGCGGATCGACGCCCATGTAATTTCTCTGAGCTTTCTCCACATAGTAGCGACGGTGTATGCAAATCAGACGTCTACTTTGTTAATATATAATTATATATATATATATAATATATATATATTTTTTTCAAATCATTATATATATATAAATTTATGTTGAGATATTTATTACATATGTTGAATATTTTATTTATATAATATTTTTATTGAAATTTTTTTATTTGCACATTTTAATTTTATTATTATTATTAATCTTTTTAAAATGTCACGCAATTAATTTATATATTATAAATAATGTAACTATATTTTACTTTTAATTATTCTTCTTCCTTTAAGTATTATTTTATATGATATATAATGTGTTTTTTCATATATATATATATATTATATATATATTTTTTATTAATATAAGTATATTAAAATAAATTAAATATCAATATTTGATAAAAAAACTATGTTTATATATTTTTAGTTGAAATTAACTAAATATATATGTTCATTTTTTTATTTTTTTTAAACCAATATTAATTTTAATTTAAAAATATTTTTTTTAAATGAAGATTAAACAAAAGATTACACTTTATACTCATATTATATTATAAAATGTATCTTTAAACACATTCTATTGTTTTATTTTTATTTTTTGTAAAAATGTTTGTATAAATGTAAAATAAAAATTAAATTATAATAAAATAAAATAAAAATTTAATTTTTCCATTATACATTTCTAAAAAAAAAATGTGAAATATGGAGTTACCAACCATTTTTATTGATAAAAAAAAAATTAAGAACAAAAGCCTTGAGTAGTGTAAATTCATGGTTGTAGCTCAATTCTAATCTAAAATGGCTTTAGAAAATATGATCTTTATCAATGTTAACTAATTGTGTTGGAAAGGTTTCAACAACATAATCAAATATACTATTCTAAAAAGGATTGTAAAATTTTGTAAAAGCTATGGAGTATGACAACATAATTAAGGAAAAAAATGTGTAATAAAATTTGCATTTCCTTGTGTGGTTTGTGATTCTTGAATGATATGAAGAGATTTTAATTGCAAAATGGGTTGGAATTTTAAAGAATTTAAATTTGTGAGATTTATAAAATTATTTTAATTTAACAAATGTTTGGTAATATAGAAGTCATATTTTGAATCTTCTAGCTTTATTCCATGCTTGTTTATTTAGACATTAAAAGATAGTTCATAAATCATGTAAGTATTGGTTTGGTTTCTTTGTTTTTATTCTATAGTCAAATTGTCCAAGTAAATCATAATTGTGTACATCATATTATAAAATACAGGTGACATGACTCACCAAAAAATAACTACAATATTTTTTAAACCAAATGGGATAACTATATATTTAAATATTTGCTAAAGATAATTGATTGTTATTTTATATTGACTTTTTGCACAGATCTAGATTACATCCCAAAAAAATGTTATTTTATATTGACCTTTTGCACAGATCTAGATTTGGTTACATCCCAAAAATTCATCCATAAAGAGAAAATTTCACATCCAACATAAATATCTACAATTTGGTTAATAAACGATGTATGAAAATTATCTTTAGGACCAACATTGTTTAAATCATGAAAATATGTGCATATTATGATATGTTAGGTTAATTCTTTTAATTGATCAAAATTGGATTTCAAATATGTGTGGTGTAAGAAATTAGATAAATAAATTTGGTGTGTACTAATTCTCTTAATTTTACTTGATTGGTCATTTTTTGTATTATTGAACATTGGACCAAGTATTATTGATGTTTGGTTATAGTTATGTTTATTTTAGACATTTCTTTGTATGTCAAATGAAAAATATCACAATATTTTTTAAGACAATTTTTTTAAGCTTGATTTTCATCTAGAGAGGAATTGGATTCAATACATATGTTTTCAACGATACCAAGTTTGCAAGAGATATCAATTTTGATAGTATTCAATACGTTGCACAAATTTCCCTCTTTAAAGGTATCCAAAGCTCAAATGAGATTTTGTAATTCATTCAAGACTTTTTGCGTGGATGAAATCCTTAGTGTCAATAGTATATTAATCTGATGTGGAACTAAGGCTCACTAAATATAAAGAACACATACGATGGAAATAATCCCAAGATGAATTGAGTTTACATGGTGCTTTCACTATTTACTCATCATTGAGAAATGTCTAAAGAAGGGTCAGAAATAGAATATGCTTTGAAACAATGAATATGTGTGAAATGCCATGATAAATTGCATTGTAGGATGTTAGCACCACACTTGAATTCCCCTCTACCAAATCATGTTAGTACCACACCTGAATTCCCCTCTACCAAATCAAAATGTGTACATGTTTCCAAATTGATAATTTTAATGTCTGACACTGAGAGATTGAAATTACATACATTGGAAAGATTGCAACTTAATTGATCATCAAGATATATCCTTGAAATATTCGGAATAAATATTAATCCTTAAAAATACTAGGCCCCATTTTAACATAATTGGGTATAGTCTATCCATATTCTAGAGGTAAAATGTTTTATTTTTATTGACCGGTTGTGGATAACAAAACTCTAGTTGATCAATAATAACAATCTTGCCATCATGTAAAAATTTCATCACTTGGTGGAACAATACAACATATTCCATCACATAGATTTAATTTCTTGTAAGTAGCATGTTCTAATCTAATTCAATCATCACTTACTTCTATATAAATTTTAATATTAATACTTTTTTCTCCTAATTCAATGAAAATATATGAAGTTTAATATTAATACTTTTTCCTCTTAATTCAATGAAAATATCATAAATTATTCCCTAACATTAATTTTCATAAATTATTCCCTAAGATTTATTAATATGTACAACAAAAAATTTCAAAATTTCAATATAATGTGTGAGGGAGAAAACTATGGGGAACCTAACTTTTTATATGCTGCTATTAACAAACCACAAGTTAATACCCCCTTACTAACTATGATTTTATGAAGAATAGGTTTTTGATGTGGATGGTGTTAACCCATATAAGCTCATTTGTGTTAAAGCTTGTAAAGTATTGCAAAGCTCAATATCCATGTGTTATTCTTAAGATGAAGTATGTGCGGCTCCATTAATTGTAGTATGAATGATTAACTTTAGTTTTTATGGCCGATATCACTATATAGCATTATATGTTTCACATTAGCATCATTGAGGGTTTATTTTCATCACCTATATATATTGTTTCAATTTTTAAGAGTTCAAAATACATTTCTAAAACTAGTGGCTCATGGTACAAAGTTGGTCTACATATGTATTGTTGTTTTGGCACACATGCAAGGCTACAAAAGTTGGGTGAATATCCTATAAAGCACATTTATCATACATGTTATAATACTAAAACACAGGTTGAATAGTTTTTTAATCTAAGAAATATATGTTAAATAACACATGGCAAGTGTTGTGTTGAATTTACGTTTGGTTACTTGGTATAATGATGTCGGGTAAGGTGATAAATATGATGGAAAAAACTATGATAACATATGGATTTATGGCATTATGGTATAGCCATAGGCGCATATCTTGTGATAATATTTGATTAAAAAAAATAATCCGTGGCAAGTATATATATGTGTGTTAAGTTTTATGGCTAAGCATTATGGTAAATGCTTTCAACATTTTATGGAATTTGATAGGGTTATGTTATATATGACATTGTATTATTATATTTATAACATTGACCTAGTATATGGTATATTATATACAAAGTTTTGATAGATGATAAAGGTTGGTCATGATTATAGTTGAAGGTGGTATCACCCATTATATAAAGCTATGCATTAATTTTAGTTTGATGGTGCATTAATGGTGTTATTTTTACAAATCACCACCCAGTATTGGAATTTGTTGGGCATATTATTCTTTACCCATTTGATTATTTATATTGTAGAAGCTTTTCTTTAAGTTCTATTGTTGAATTTTTGAGTTGGACTAGAATCCTGGCAATTGCACAACAAGTTTTGGAGGAGATTTAAGCTTAGACTCTAAAAAAAAGGCTTGACTTAGAGGTGAGTACTTTGTGTGGTTAATTTTAGCATTGTTGTAGCATGAATTTGTTAATAAAGTGTTTTAAATTGATTTGGTTAGCACAACATTTTTGAGTTTTCTTTCCCAATCTTCTTCTCTTGCTTGAAGAGATAAAAGTATCGTGATTCACTTATTATGTATCTCATGGTTTGATGCTAAACTTACATTGTTGCTTCGGCATGTTTTCATACATTCTTCTCCTCTGTGAAAGAATTTTATGAAAGTAAAATGAGTTGTCTTCCAAATGTTAAACATGGTTGGGCTATTGATATCATGTTTATATTCTAAACATTATTTATCCATATTCAAGTTTTTCCATTTTGTTTACTTCACGTAATCAATTCTTGGCTTTGTAGTAAAGGAATTTGTTATGGTTGTTAAAGAAAGAAATAAATGGTTTTACAATATATGGTTAAATATTGAAATTTGATAGGTCTTACTTCTCCAACTTGAGCATACAATGATAAAGTATAGGGTAATTGAGTATTGTGTTTATTGTTTAAAAAGTAAAAGTATACCAGGTTTGAGTTGCGTTGTGTTTGTTGTTTAAAAAGAAAAGTATGCAAGCTATATACCATAGTATGTATGATACCCTAAATTCTATGTTGATATATTACGTTGGGTTTCAAAATAATAAGTAGGGTGAATGTGATTGGTATTTTGTATAAAAATTGTGATTGGTATTTTGTATAAAAATTATTTGAAAAGAAAAAAGGGATTAGGTCAAGTATATGTCATATCCATTCGATAAAGGTCTTGCTTATTGAAGTTGGAACTAGTTTCAGTCTTCATAATATAAATTATCATTGATCTATTTATTATATTTATATTTTTTCAAAGCATGTTCTTCATGCTTAGAGTCAAAAGAATCAGAAAGAAAAATTATTTAAGTCATGTTTCATTTGGACATTTGTAAGAAAAATAAATTTAAATTTTTTTTCGAGTCATAAGTCCACAAGTTGACCAAGTTGTGATTTGGATTTAAACAGGAATGCAACAAATTATAGAGATAACCATAAATACAGAGATGCAACATAAATAATACTTCATTTCATTAATGTAAAATACTGAAATATGCTTACAAACAGAAATGGAAATAAACTAGCTCAGGCGATGATAGCTTATCTCTGAGGAGAGATGTGGCGGCTACATGCCTCTGAATTTTCTTACAATGAGGCTCGAAGACCTATTTATTGGTGAGAAATAATGGAAAACCCTAAACATCCAAAAACCTAACCCTAGGAGATGAAGCGCCAAACTATGGGCCCCGTTTTGGGTAAATTGGTACATCAACTTCCCAGGTTCGTAACTTTGGTATACGATCTTCGTTTGACACACACAATACCTCGATAGAAATATTTATCCGAGAACTACAACTTTGCGATAATAAACATTGATTTATCCCATGTTTCTCTTAGTTTTCCCAAAAAAAACGTCATTTAGGGCCTCAAAACGGCTCTAGAAGTTTAGGACGCAAAAAAATTGTTAAAAATAGTAAATTGTGCTATAATTAAGGAAACTAAAAAACTGAAAGAAACAATGGTGAGGGTCCAAGTGGAATTGGCAGGTGGCCACCAATATCCACCTAGATCAAGTTGGCTCTCCTTGGACAAGTCAGCCTAGCCCTCTAGAGTGACACTTATTGGACCCTCTTTAATAGCTATATATAAATGAAAAATTTGACCTACTTGGAATAAATTCATTTATCATTAAAAATAAGTTTTTGTTAACCTAGCAAAGGAGAGAAGAGGCCATCTCAAAAGAGAGAGATAGAAGAGAATTCAAAGAATAAAATAATATTCCATTATTGACCCAATTTCTAACCTATTACAACTTGCACATGTGGGCTAACTTTCTATAAAAGAGGCCAAGATTTTTGAAGTAATTGTAGGACCGAAATTGTTTGTTTTTGACGATATTGAAGTATATTTGACCAGCATTGACTTTGGCTCTTGGAGATGAATTGGGGGAGGGTTGGACTTGGTATGTTGTTGGAAGTTTGGTATTTGACTTGGTCTTGGATATCTCTCATTTGATATAATTCTATAAGAGAATTATTGTTGGGTTTCCCCTTGTGGGTTTTACCCTAGCTAGCAGCCTAATTCTGGTGTCTCTTGTCTCTTTATGATCTCTATATTTCCCTATAAGATTGAACATTTGTATAATTGCTTGCTGAAGAGGACACAAGTAATAAGAAAAACATGTAAATTTCACAAGCAATTATTAAGTAGATGAATCAAGTGCTAGATGGAATTACACTTGGTTTCTCAACATGGTATTAGTGTTATGGTTAAGATAAAACCACTATTGAAGAAGCCCTAAGTAGGGCTAAGGTCTGAAAGAAAATGGAGAAAAAAGTATTGTATGCAAGAAGACCTAAGAGGCTAAGATAATAAAGGTTGTTGAGATAAAGGAATACTCTTACTCAATGCTATGGAAAGTATCAATTATATATCTATGGAAATCCAAGCTTCCTCATCTATGAGGACTGAACTAATTCAAGCATCCCAAGGAAGTTATAATATGAAACCATGTTATCAATCTTTACAAAATACAAAAATAATGAAGGCCAAAACACATAAGGATAAGATATGGTTTGTATACCCTCTTTCAATTGAATCTTTGTAATGTTTTTCCTAAAGAATGAGAACTATTTGAAACAATATATCTCTGTACAATAAGAATTGTCTAAGACAACATGTTTATGATAACAACGAACTCTCTAAGACTATATAATTATGAGGAAAGTGTTTATTCTCAGGAACTTTTTCTCTGTGGATGTGAAATCTAAGTACAAAAACATGGCATCATGTGGCCTGACTTATTAAAAGGTTCAGGGCATGTTCTGAACATAAACAGGAACACAACAAGTTATAGATATAACCATAACTACAGAGATGTACCAGAAATAACACTTTATTTCATTAATATCATAATATTGAAATAAGCTTACAAACATAATGGAAATAAACTAACTCGGGCTTATCTCTAGGAAGAGATGTGGCAGCTACATGCCTCTGAATTCTATTATAATGAGGCGCAAGTGCCTATTTATTATTGAACAACAATGGAAAACCCTAAACAACCAAAACCCTAGCCCCAAGAGATGGAATACCAAGCTTTTGTGGGCCCCGTTGGGGTTTGTTGGGCAGCCAACTTCCTAGGGTCATAACTTGGTCATATTATCTCTGTTCGGTGCATACGAGACCATGTTGGAAAGGTGTCTTCAAGGACTATAGGATTTGTGGCAGGCCCCTACATATGGTTATAGACCTACTGCAAACCTCAAAAAAGCATCATTTGGGGGGTCAAAACTGCTCCAGAAGTTCGGGACCCGAAAAAACTGCTTAAAATAGTAAATGATGAAATAAACAAGGAAACATATGAAACTAACTAGGGTCTAGGTGGAATAGGTGGGTGGCCACCAATATCCATGTAGATCAATCCTTCCTTCTTAGGAAGCAATGGTTCCCATTGTGTGTAGATCCTCCATGAGGTGAGGAAATTTATGTTGAATTTGGTCCCTGGTGAACCAGTTGCCCCGATGAAGGAGTTGACCTACTTTGACAACTCGATATAGTTGGATCCTCTGTTGGTGAGTTTTCTTGATCTGTGTATACATGATATGATTAGTTGTGGCTTGTTCCATGCAATCTGGGTTCAATTCTGTTGGTGTGAGTTATTTTGCAATTTCGTATGTGTCCAGCAATGGTGGAAAGCATGGTCAAAGATGGTATACATTGAACACTGGGTGAAAGCTAAGGATTGGTGGAATGTTGAGCTCGATGGAATTTGCCCCCACAGCCTTGGTGTGGGTGTATGACCCATATCGGAGTGGACAAAGATTGTGGTGGGGTCTAGCGAGGCGCTCCTTCTGCAAATGTAGCCAAACCTCTTCGCCCTCCTGGAACTTGTGCGGAACCCAATGTTGACCATGGCACTGCTTGTACTTTCCATCGACTATGTTCAATATATCATGGACCTACTGGTGGATGTGTTGAATGTGATCAATCAAGTTATTATCCCTGTCAGCGTCAGGTTAGATGTGAGTCGAATTTGCTTGAGTAGCTGCAAATGGTATAGCCACATCAATGGGACATAATGGCTGAAATCCTAGCCCTACATGAAAGGGGTTGTGGCCTGTTGAGCTGTGGAGAGCTATGTTGTAGTTTTGTTGGTCATAGGGGAGGCATTCATCACATGTGTGTTGATGCTTTGAGTTGTACATACGCAGAATGTGTATGATCAACATGTTGACGACCTTTGTTTGGCCATCAATTTGGGGATGGAAAGTCATGGACTTAGTAATTTTGGTATCTAGAATCAACCAGAGACTTGTCAAAAATGCACTCAAGAATTTTTTGTCCTGATCTAATACAATGGACTATGGGATCCCAAAGTGTACCCACACTTTCTCAAAGAAGAGTTTAGCAGTGGCCTCCACTATGATACTCTTCTTGTAGGGTGCGATAATGGCCATCTTAGAGAATTTATTGATGACCATGAAAATGCAGTCGTTGCCATGCTTGGAAGAAGGAAGGCTTGACATGTAATCCATGGAGATGGATTCCCAAGGTCGACTAGGAGTAGGAAGAGGACTATATAGGCCTTGCTTCCTGATGGTTGGTTTGGAAATGGCATTGGCAATGCAGGATTTAATGTAACTCCCAACATCCTCATGAAGGGTCAGCCAATAAAAATACTTTTGTAGGACTTACACTATTTTCTCTACCCCAAAATGTCAAGTGACCCGACTATGGTGCGCCTCCGAAATCATCTTGGCACACTCGCTTGAAGGAACACAGATGTATCCTAGGTGGCATACTAGTGCATCCTAGAGGTGAAATTTTGGAACTTTCTTACCTTCGAGGAGTTTTTGGTATGTGCTACTGAATTATGGATCGCTCTTGTAAATATGTGCTCACCTAGAAGTCTCATTCCCATAGGAGTCGAGCACAATGATTAGCGCCATGACTAGTGGTTTGAAAAGGAAGTCTACATTATTGTTGTTTCCCTTCTTGTACTTAATGTTCAAAGGGAATTATTGTAGGTATGTGGACCATTTCTGATGACGATCATTCTGCAACTTCCCTTGTGTATGAATGAATTGCAAGAGTCGGTGGTCTATGTGGATGATCGTTTCCTTCACCAGAATGTAGTGTTTCCATTGATGGTAGGCCTGCACAATGGAATACATTTCTTTGTCGTAAGTGGGATACTTTCAGACTATGTCGGAAAGTGTTTCATTGTGGTAAGCCACTATATGCCCATGATGAGTAAGAACTACACCAATAGCATAGTCGGAGGCGTCTGTCTCAATCTCAAATGACTGCTTCATGTCTGGTAATGTGAGCATTGGTGCAAAGCAGAGGCAATGCTTCAACTCGGCAAACCCCTTCTATTGAGTTTCAGAGAAAAAAGCTTTTCTTTCACTCTGCCCTTGGTGATTTGACTTAAAGGTCAAGTGATATGAGAGACCCCCAACACAAACCTGAGGTAGAAAGTGGAAAGAACTAGAAAGTCACAGAGCTCTTTAGAGTTGTTGGGGTTGGTCAATCTTGAATGACTTGTATCATGGTTGGGTCCACATGCACACCTTACTCATCAATGATGTACCCCAGATATTACACCTGGGTCATGCTAAAAGTACATTTCTCCAAATTGGCACGTAACTTGTGTTGTCATAGGATTTGAAGGACCTATCGAATATGGTGGAGGTGCTCTTCCCAACCATGATTGAAGATCAAGATGTCATCTAATTACACCAACATTAATACATTGGTGAAGGTTCTCAAGATGTTTTCCATCAATATCATTAAGTTTGTGGGAGAATTCGTCAATCCGAAAGGCATGACCAACCATCTGAAAAGGTCGTCCTAAGATTTGAAGGTAGCCTTCCACACATCAGAGGGTTCGATCGACACCTGGTGATAACCGGACTTCAAGTCAATCTTGCTAAAATATTTGGCCCCCTTGAGTTGGTCCAAAATGTTATCAATCTATGGCATTGGGTACCTATTTTAGAGAGTGATATTGTTTAGCACCCGATAGTCAATACAAATTCTTTAGGTCTCATCCTTCTTCTGTACCAATACAATCAGGATCCCACATGGTGGTGAGCCTAGCTTGATGTGCCCTTTCTACAATAGCTCCTAAATCTTCCTCTTGATATCATCTTTCTCCAGAATAGAGCATCGATAGATTGGTCTGTTAGGTAGTGGCACACCCAGGGTTAGATCGATGGAGTGCTTGACCTCATAATGCAAAGGTACCCCTACAGGTGAGGCGAAAATGTCCCTATACTGCTCCACGACCTTATCCGTTTGTTGCTACTATGCGGAGGAGCCTGTTATAGATCCATTTGGGGACATGAAATCCCAACATTTAGATCAATGATTTAGGACTCATCAAACCCTAAAATCAATTGTTTCATGCCCTAAACAAGTCAACCCTTTGAATGCCTCCTTCCCAGACTATTTCATGACTTGAAGACATCTAGAAATTGCCCCTAGAAGGACTAGTGTAGGTAAGCCCTTATGAAGGTGCACTCCAAAGCAACTAAGTCCATTGTTAGGGTGCTTTATAGAGCACTTAGGCTTCCTTTCACCTGTGTTGGGCGAGAATGAGCGAAATTCACATAGGGTTTGGGAATATTCTTATCTTGTGGAGTCATCTAGAAGTTTCCCTGTCTTATCAACTCCTATGAGCTCGAAAATGGATGAGGAATGAGTTAAGGATCATCCTATCCTCTCATCCCTTCCTCCATGGAACTAATTCTAAGTATGGAAGGCCATTCAATGTCACCATTAATGAAAAAACCTCCTTCTGACCACTCATCTAACTGATCAGGTGCTAGACTATGTTGAATTGTATGGAGATAATGTTGCTATGAGACTTAAGTTTCGAGCAAATGATGTGATTCCATAATCTTGTCTTGCTTTTGATGTGATGTGGATGGGATCCAAGCTAGAGGAATGACTTTGAATCAAACACGATGGTTGTATTTCCTTCTTCTATCTAATAAAGTGTTTGAACCTTTTTACATATTTGTGTTCCTTCATGATGCTTATATGTATGAATTGCTTCTGATTCCTTTCATTTATATTCAATGGATCGTATGCTTTGATCAGTTTTCGTCTTTTGTTGTGTTGACAGGGTACTTTTCAAGTGGTTTAAGTATGGGAAGGAGCAACGGAATTTATACAAGGGAGATGAAAGGAAAGTGGAACTACAGGTAGGCCTACAGGTAGGCTTATAGGGAAAGTCTAAAACACTTTAAACTATTGTTCTAGGCATAACTACTTGTCTAGTGAATTAGTGTTTATCCATAGATGCTAAATTCTCCAAAAAAAATTGGCGACCATACTGGGGAAGAATCCTCTTTCCTAGTAGCTTATCCACCTCCTAATACATCCTCGTAGAATCTATTTGTGTTCATAGATTGTAATTCAGTTGTTTACATTGAAAAAATTGGTCAAAACTGTGTCAAATTTCCTCTTGAAATGGCTTCTTGTCACCAGCACAGGCTTGTGAGGGACACAGTGCACTGTAGAGCATCCTTGGCTTAGGGACAATGCTCGGAAGCACACTGTCTCCCACCCTGGACAGTGTTGATCCTCCTAGGATCAGTTTCCCACCTTTGGAAAGAGTTTTTACCAATTTTTCTCTATTTTTTTATTTGCTTATTGATCAATGAATGTTATGTCTCTAAAAATGAGTGTTTATCTTCTGGTCTAGCCTGACTTTGGTTGGATTTATTAATGTTTCTTCATGTTTTCTTTGTCATTATCAATCAATAGTCAAAGTTATGATATAATTGATTAATCATTCATTCAAAAGAAAGTGTCGTAAAGTCTTCTCTTCCTTTAAATCTGAACTATCGTAAAAGTCTTCTTTCATATGAAAGATTGATTGATTGTATGTGCATATTTCCTTTTTTATTTATATTCACATTAAGGGAATCGAAAATAAATACATGCATGTTGCATTGAAAATTTTGTGTGTGCTGATAGGAATAGTGTAGGGAAATTGCATTTAGATTGTGCTCTTTGCTCTTTGATCAAAAGAAATCTGATTGCTCTATCCCTAAGTAGCTAGGATTTTCATCGTTAAATTGAATGGAAAGAATGCTTATCATGATAGTTGCATTCCTAGGAATTTCAGAATACATCACGTGTTGAACTTGAAAGGAAAATTCCTAAGCAATATCAACTTAAAATAAACATCAATTTACCTAATGGAGCATTTTCATTAACGAGAACATTTAGTGGTTCTAGGCTAGAGACGTGTTCCTGCGTCGTAAAACAAAGTAGATGTTGCTAACTTGTCTGCAATACATCCCGAGTGTGATACATCATTCCACGTACGTGAGTATATCGTAGCTTGTCCACATACCTTCGGGTATATAGGGAAGTGTTATAGTACGTCAAGTATATGGGAATGCTCTCACTGTGTGGTTTTTCATTAGATAACGCTTATAAAGACTAGGCCTCTACGTACCTTCGGGTATATATGGGAGGACAACTCTAGGTTGCTATCCATCGTTAAGTAACCAAGTCGATCACCTTGTAAACGTTGATACACCAAACAAAGCATTCGGGGAGACTGCCTACCTGTACTTATTGGTTTGTGAGGAGGTATTTTGTAGTTCACGGTTGCTTGGTAAACCTTTTTCCTAGTATACCCCTTTTTGTTTATTTCTTTTTTGATAATGAAATTAATCATCAATCTTGGAGGAACATCAACCTATACCCCATTGTTCGCGGAGAACAGCGAGCAAACCTCCTTTGCCTCCTGAAGCGACACCAATTTGGGCAAAGCGGTCTCGCTTAACTAAGTCTAATACATCAAGAAATCCTAGTTCTTCATCTGAGTTACCTGAAACATCTATTTTAGTAAGTATAGAGACTCCAATTACTCCAACTATTTCTAGCCCATCAGTTTCTGAAGAAGAAGTTTCACAATTACTTGAGGACATTAGCACTGATCCTAGTGAAATAGTAATCGAGGTTGTTCAACAACAAGTTGATCCTCAACTTGAAATTTCTCAACAAGAAAGTACTTATAAACTTGAATCAATTCAACTAGAAGTTAATTTAGAATCTATCCCAGTTTAAATAGAAGTTACATCTAAACCTGAAGTTGTTCAGGAACCTCTTTCTGAAATTGTTGTTCACTTACCCGAACATCTGCACTTCGAATTTGAACATTCAGAATTTGTTACTTTACCAGAATACGATCAACCGATTATACCTCAGACATCAGTAACTATTGAAACTTCAACTTCATCAACATCAGAAATATTTTACAGACCCGACGGTGAGGTTCTTCCACCGGGTTTAATTGCTATAGAGGAGGAATTTGAAGAAGATTCCACACCTGGAATCTCGTTTCACTTTGGAACTAGGCTTTATCTTTACCCTAATACTCCTGATTTTTTTGCTTCATTTGATCCTGCTTCTTTTCAAGTACTTGTCGATTCTTTAGGACAACTTTTGGGTCAATTAAATATGGTTGAACAACCGTCAACATCTCAAACTATATCATCTGATGCAACTGTAGCAGAATCTTCTGTTGTAACCTCTTCGATGTTTTCTTCCACACCTGAGTCACACCTGTATGGTGAATCATCTGTCCTGATTGGTTACCAATCATTGTCTGGAACCCACTCAAAGGTTACTTCTACACCATGGTCGTCACCCATGTCCTCAACTGGAATTTTACCTGGTTCTTCTTTAATGGGAACTCAATAGTTTGATCCTGCATATCAGTGTCAAGCTGGCCAATCTGGTCAACAAATACCTATGTATCCATTAAATACTGGATTTCCACCATATGGAGAGCAATATGCTTATTCACTGTATCCTCCTTATTCCGGAGGACTACCATATGGTAATATCCAACAGTATTCAGGTCAATCTGGAATTAGAATTTGTCAATGCAACCAACAATGCCAGATCAACCGAGGCTTGTGTATCAAACGCAACCAATGCAAACTATGTCAACTATTCCTATTACACCTATTGTTACTACTGTAACACAATCTCAAGTTCAAACTATTGTATCTCAACCGGTACAAACTGATTATTCTACCTTTCAATCACAAGTTTGAGGTCAAGAATTTCAAGTTCCTCAAGTTGTTGTACAACAACCACTTGTTTCTAGAGTTCAGCAACAACCTTAGGTTAGTATACCCTTATCTAGACTGACCCAAGCTTACACTGGTATAGTTTATTCACAACCTGGCCAACCTTTCATTGTTGGACAACAACAACTATTAAATCAACAACAGTTATACCAAAAACAACAATAGTTGATTCAACAACCATGGCAACCTCAATTTCAACAACCCTAATTCTAGCAATTCCAACCCCAATTTGGACTTGTTCCATAGGCTTAACCTTGTTTTGGTCAATCTCAAGCTTACCAAGGTCCTTATCAACAAGGCTTTGGAGGTTATGGACAACCACACATTCGACCTGGTACCAAGGTTACCAAATGTAGATGCCCTATATCAATATGCAAAGACCTATTGCTCAAGCAATTCCATCATATCCCGAGTATGCTTAACCTAACTTGAATCGATAGTTTCCATTTGTAGCAACTTTAGAATTACCAAATTTAAATCGACTCACTAATGATCCAATCTTATATGCACCTTGGTGGCTAATAATCCTGCATAAGTTAGCATCTGACATTCCAAAATTTAAGGGAAATCCTAGAGAAGACCCATCAAATCATGTCATGACATTTCCTTTGTGGTGTTCATCAAACTCCTTAAATGATGATTCAGTCAAACTTCATCTTTTCCAAAGAACACTTACTGGTCTAGCTGCTAAATGGTGCATTGAATTACCAAGAGCTTCTTTCGATAATTTCACCACTTTAGCCACTACATTTTTGACCCACTTCTAGGTACCTATCAGATACAAGACTGGAATGGAACTCCTAACCAGCTTTAAACAGACTACTGCTACCCATATATCAAATCATATTCATAAGTGGTGGCATCATCGTCAAATGGTTAAGACATATGTTCCCGATTGGCTTTTAGGTCAGTGGTTCATAAAATCCTTATTGCCATCAATCACTGAGGATGTGGCAAAAGGTGGAGTTTTCGCAGAAGAGTAAGTAATTTCTCATGCCCAATACTTGGATTTTATTTACAAACAATCCGGCACACTTTATGATAAAATTCCCAATGCACCTTGACCATATTTCACTATTCCCCCTCCTCCACAATCGAGTAAGGACTCTCATGCCGGTGAGGGTGTGATTAGTTCTTCAAGCACAAAAATAGTAGGAAGAACATCTAGTCAAACTCTTGTTATTTCCAATAAAACTACCAATGCATTAGAAAATACTCTTGCCTCCTAGATTAATGTCGTGTCATTTGACAAAGGCAAAAATCCAAAGCAACCAGGGAGCAAGAAAAAGGGGAAGAACAAAAAGAAACAAGAAAATTTCCCTCAGAGAAATCATCTAATTCCTCTACTTCGGCAAGGAAACCTCGTTATCCATGTCTAATAAGTAATGATGAGCATTTTACAAGAGATTGTCCACACCGCTTTGAGGTCTCTAAACTTTTAAAGACTTCAAACACATCGGCAGTGTTGACTGATCTGTTTCCAACCCTAGAGACATAATTGGTTGCAACAGACCATGCTTCCACACCCCAAGTACTCATGTTATCCATCCAAAGCCAAAAAACAAAGTTTTGGTGTCAACAAGAAACAAATATTATGGAAATCTGTCGTCATCGTCAAATAATCAAACCATTGATCAACCTAATCCTTTGACTTCAACTTCATCTGAAGTTGTTCCACCCATTGTACCTGAATTGATGATAAAACCACCCAAGGGAGTTGTGCACAAATCATCATTCAACCCTCAAGCTTGAGCAGCTCAAAATTACAACATAGTGGAGGATCATTTTCAATCACCTTCTGCTATGTCGACACTTGAGGTGTTGCAAAACTGTCCCTCCCAAAAGCAGGCTTTACTGTTAGCAATAGGCGGAATAGATCCTAAGGATTCAAATCTTGTGGTTTTTAAACATGCGGGATATACACCACAGTTACTGGCATAATTAGCATTCTTAATCCAAGTAAAAGCTCTCAATAAGAATTTTCACAGAACTATTATTGATGATGGAGCATCCACTTGAATTATGTCCATGAGTGGCTAGAAAACACTTGGTTCACCGTCATTGTCACGATCACCAACCACGTTGAAATATTTTGATGGAAGAACATATACTCTGTGTGGGATTTTTAGTAACCTGGAAATTGAACTTGGGGGAAAACCAGTTATTGTTGAATTTGAGGTAGTTGACATACCCCTCGATTACAACATTTTACTGGGAAGTCATTGGGTATATGCTATGGTTGTTTTGGTTTCTACGTACTTTCGTACTATTGCATTCCCTTTTAAGGGTGGAATCATAGTCATTGATCAGCTAACCTTCTTTGCCAATAGTTTGCAGGCTACAGGAAGCATTCTATTGGTACATAGACCCCCACTGTGTGTTGGAGTAGGTCACTTTAAAGATCCTTCCTTAATGGGCACTTTTACCCTACTGTCACCATCTGATTTGGCAGAAGTGGCAATAGTAGAGACTTGCAACATGATTTCCTCCACCTCATCTAATTTAAGGAGGATTACCAACAAAGTTGAAGTTGATAGTAATATTGAGGTGATGCCATTAAGCCCCATTGAATTATCATAGCAACCAATCTTTCGGGCTTGTGTGGCAAACCCAAATCTGCACTCAACAATTGTATGGGTAGATAGGTTGTTAGAATATGGTACCTCTTAAGATCCTTTTTCACGTATACATTCTACGAATGAAGGAATCATCCAATCAATGATGATAGGAGATAAACCATGGGATGATTATCATCATCATTCCCATCTTCCAGATGATGTTGAAGATTATTCAAATGAACTAAACCACCCATCAATCATTTATTTCCTATCGAATTTAGTTTTCATAGACACAATCGAATCTGAGCGAAATCTGTCAAATATTGAAGAAACGATTTCTATTAATATTTCGACCAAGCCTAATATTGTAGAGAACATTCATGTCAGCAAATCTTGTTCTCCATTGGATGTTGATAATTACCATGCTTTGTTTCGTGAATTTAGAGATATTTTTTCATGGTCTTATGAGGAGATGCTAGGCATTGACTCTAGTATTGTTGAACACGAAATTAAAATATACCCTGATGTCAAGCCAGTTCGATAGCGGCTTCGACCTGTTCATCCAAAGAAATCTGCTACAATTAAAGCAGAAGTTGAAAAACTTTTGCGGGTTGGTTTCATTTACCATGTTCCTCTTACTAACTGGGTTTCCAACATTGTTCCTATCATGAAGAAACAAGGAACAATACGAGTGTGCGTCGATTAGAGGGATGTAAATCAGGCATGTCCAAAGGACAATTATCCTACAGCTTTTATCGATCAAATTATTGAATAATGTGTTAGATGCGAAATATTCTCATTTATGGATGGATTTTCCGGCTATAATAAAATCAATATACGCCCACAAGACCAATCAAAAACAGCTTTATTTGTCCATGGGGCACATTCACCTATAGGAAACTCCCATTTGATTTGAAGAACGTTGGGGCCAGATTTCAGAGGGATATGAATTATGCCTTCGATGACATCGAGCACATTGTTCAACCTTACCTTGACGATTTATCTTCTCATTCACAAAAGCGGACTAATCACTCGCAACATTTGAGAGAAATATTTTTACGATGCCTACACTACAAGATTCGACTCAATCCACACAAATGTGTGTTTTGCGTTGGTTCTAGTCATTTTATTGGATTTGTAGTGTCTAAAGAAGGGATTCGATTGGATCCATTAAAGGTTCAATGAATTCTGGATTTGCCTCCACCTTCAAATATTTTACAGTTACAAAGACTCCAAGGGAAAGCCAACTTTCTGAGGAGGTTCATTCCTAATTACGCTGAGATGGCTAAAGGATTTACACATATTTTGAAAAAGGAGATACCATTTCATTGGGATCAGGTTGCGCAAGCTTCCTTTGACACTCATAAAGACACCCTGATTAGAGCTTCATTAATGTACTCTCCAAACTATCAAAATGACTATTCACTATATCTCACTGCTGCAGATACAACCATTAGCATGGTTTTAGTCCAAGAAGAAAATGGGATTGAACATCCTATTTATTACTTGAGTCGTAATCTCAACGATACAAAAAGTAAGTACTCTTATGTTGAAAAACTAGCTTTGGTTGTTGTGCAAGTTGTTCAAAGATTTCACCACTATATCCTATTACAGAAAACAAGTGTCATTTCAGATTGCAACCCTATGACATACATTCTATCACGTCAATTGCTCGAGGGAAAATATTTGAAATGGATAGTTATTTTACAGGAATTTGATTTAGAATTCATCAAGTCTAAGTCAAAGAAATCTCTAGTTTTCGCTAAGTTACTATGTGACCTTCCCTCAACCTCCATCAAATCATCTGAACCATCAATTTTGGATGAGTCTTTGTTTCTAATTTCTTCATCTGACACCTTGTATGGAGAAATATTGATCTATCTCTAAACCCAAAATTTTCGACAAGATATCTCTTGCTCGCAACATCGACGTATTCGTGACCAAGCCAAAGATTATCTAATCATTAGCGAAACACTTTACCGTCGGTGTATCGATACGGTTTTACAGAGTTGCCTCACGCATGAGGAGGCTGAGAAAGAATCGAATACCTACCATTCAGGTGCCTATGGTGGAAACTTATCTGGGTATGCAACCACACAAAGGATTCTTTGTGTCGATTACTTCTAGCCAACTATATTTAAAGATTGTATTATTTCTGTTAGAAGTTGTCATGCATGCCAGATATATGACCGAAAAACCATATTACCACTTGCACCATTGCATCCAGTCGTTGTTGTTGGCCCATTTTCCAAATGGGGCCTTGATTTTATGACATGTAACCCCACCTCGGCCAAGGTTCATGGGTATATTATAGTCGTCGTTGACTATTTTACCAAAGGAGCTGAGGCGATGCCAACATTGAACAACAGTGGCGAAATGGCTGCTCTTTTCTTTTTTAACCATGTGGTTGCCTGGTTTGGTGTACCACAAGCCATAGTTATAGATCATGGGTCACATTTTTGCAATCACATGATGGCTGAATTAACTACTAAGTTAGGACTATCACATGATAGTTCTACCCCGTACTACCCGCAGGCATATGGACAAGTTGAGGCCATCAACAAGGTCCTTAAGCAAATGTTGCAAATAATGATAGGGGTTCATAAAAGAAACTGGTAGTTAATCCTATACTCTGCCTTGTGGGCATATCGAACCTCGATGAGAAATGCAACTGGATTTACACCCTTTCATTTGGTGTATGGTTTGGAAGCAATCTTACCGATACAATGTGAAATTTCATCGCTCAAAATCTCGATTGACCTATTACCTAACACTTCTGAAGAAGAGGTGCGTTTCTTGGAATTAATCCATCTGGATGAAAATCGTCGTGATTCTGCATTGACTAAAAATGTGCATAAGAAGCATATTACAGCGCAATATTATAGAAATGTCAAGCTCTGTATCTTCACAGAAGGAGACCTGGTCTTGCTTTACGATCAGGAAACTAATAAACTTGGAGCAAGGAAATTTGAACCAATGTGGATGGGTCCTTATGATGGCAAGCATGTTTTAGTGAAAGGAGCCTACGAGTTAGTAGATTATTATGGGATTCCATTTTCGCAGCCCCGAAATGAGTTTTACCTTAAACGTTACTATGCTTGATTAAGTGTAATAAAACTCACTGTATATATGCTTTCATTGCTTGTGTGTGTGTGTGTAAGTGTCTTTTAGAGATTTTTATCTCGTTAGTAATTTGCTTTGCATTTGTTGCATATGTTGGAGTCTTTGGAACCTTTTGTTGGTTATGCCGATGGTGCTAGTCGTAGTATGTAGAATTTGTCTTCTACAGCATGGGCCATTTTCACTCCAAGTGTCGAGTTAGTGAGTTTTCAAGGGATTTGTATCGGTCGATCAACGAACAATATCGTTGAGTATAGAACATTGATTGAACTACTCTTTGATTCCATTTCACTTGGCATTTGCCAAATCATCATTAGGATGGAATTGCAACTCGTTATACTACAACTAACAAACATTTATACTGTTTGAAATGCAACAATTTTTCATATGTTCCTTAGAGTTCTAATTTTGGAAAGACGTTTCGAACACATTTAATATCAACATATTTCTAGAAATCTTAACACATTAATTGATTCTCTAACGAATTATGTGTTAAATAGACGTTTGTGACATATATAAAAGTAATATTTTCAATTCACATCATCAATTGAATAGGATTGCATATAACCATAAAAACTCTGAAAGTAAAATAGATAGGTGTTTTAAAAGTTTTTACAAAATTTGTGCCCAAGACACATTTGGTCATCTAACCCGAAAAGCTCAAAAATGCATACAAATTATCATAAGTAGATCTAGTGTTGCTCATGGTAAAAGAGCACAGCCTATGCTATCATGCGCAAAAGCCTAGCCCAATGGTTAGGAACAACAATAATGTGGCGCTGCAGCCTCATAGTTAACTCCTCGATCTGGATATCTCGAATACCAAGGGTTAATCCCTCTATGTGATCCTGCAACTCTGCTAAGGTCTCAGCCAAATCCAAGTCCTGGAGAACTGCTCTCCCGATGTTTCTTTGTGTTGGCCCACCTGCAACCTGTTGGCATAACGCAGGTCGAACAGTACCCACATCTATATGCATAAGAGTAACTTTAGTTTAGTCTTGGAAACATTAAAAAACACAAAAACATGTAGAAACTTAAAAAATCAAAAAACACTTTGGTCAAACAACTTACCCATAGCACCCCATTGTGCTCCAATTGGAAAAATCAAATCTGGATCTCCACAATAATCCATCCCTGAGTATGGATGCTTCTTGATAATGACATGTTGTTGCTCAAGCCAACTGAAAAATGCAGGGGAGAAAATGATTGTTTACTGACCAGCATGTCGAGCCATCAATTCGACCCACCTCTACATACGTGGATCTCATGAACCAACCACACCCAATGATACATGTTGTGGTTGCATCAATGGGATTTTCTCTAAGGCAAAAGCAATCAAGATCGAACCATAGAAAAAATTATTCGTCTTACCAATTTTCACCTTAATCAGTTGTTCTTTTAGTAGTGAAAGTACAACCTCGCACAAGTTGAAAACTTTTGGCTCTAAACACTCTAGTGCATACTGCATATAAGATCTGTTCGCCAGATGTAGTGTCACACTACCAGCCAATTTTGCGATCGTAAATAGGTTCGTTCGCAAAGTTAAATCACTCACATCTCGGATGTTTATTTTCCCGTCCATGCTAGGCTGTGTACCTGGCCGACAAAACTATCTAATGTAATCTCTCACCGATTCACCCCCATGGGCAAATCCAGAAAGTGAGATGGGGGCACCTCGCCTCAACAGTCTGGTAAGAAAGTAAATATCCTCAATAGTAATAGGGATCATCTTGTCCCTAATATGAAATTTCTAATCTGTTAGATCCCATGAATGAACAAGGAACTACAATAGTTCTATTTTTTGCCTCATTCTAGACAACTTGAAGTATTTGAGTAACCCGCAATTCCTGAGGGCCTCAACTGTACCCAGGTTATTTAGGGAAACCATGTGCTCTCTTTCTCGCAATGTAATCGACATTCTGATCTGATGAAAGCCTGAAACACAATCATAAGCTAAATTAGGATCCATTCCATGTAAAAAATAGGGAAAATTTTGGAGCAAACAACTAAAACCAACTTTGGAAATGCACTCAACATAGCCTAGACACTGAGACAGTGCACTGCAGATCATCTAGCCTTCTATCTGGGTGCTCTTTAGTGTAGTTTTCGATGTGAAAGCCTGCGTTGATCCCAAAGAAAAAAATGAAACCCCAGGGGCCCCAGAAAACACTAAAACTTGAATGAAATGACAAAAGAATGCACTGAAAAGAAAGTAGAGAGGTTTAGTTCCAACCTAGTTTGGAAGGCTCGAGAAATGGTCCACAGAATATTTCGCAATCAGTCGGTGAAGTTTGAGGTAAAAATTGAGCTCAGAGTACAAAACTGGATGGTAAGTTCCAAATGGTAAAAATGATATGGTAAAAACTTATTTTATGTTTATTTCATGTTAACTAATTGACTAAACATTAGTATTTGCCAATTTTTACCTATGAAATAGATATTTTTAATCCATTTGGTGACGTTTTGAGCAGGTTTACAACTAATTTGCAGAATTCACATGCTCGATTATTAGTTGTCCTTTTGACCACAAAGCACACTTTTATCTCTTTTTCGAGCTTTGTTAAAAATGGAAAAGGAACCCCCTTGGAGTCCTCTTTAAGCTCTTTTCAGAATCTCTAAACATGAAAATATTGCCAAGCACTTGTCCTTTCTAGCTCATAAAAGGATTGGAAACGATATCTCTCTTGTATTATTTTACGCTTTTTCGGACTTGAGAGATTAATTTACAAAAAAGAACTTGTGGAGTTTTCTTTTTTCCCTTTTCAAACTCTCTAAACATGAAAAGGACCAAGTTATCTTTGTCGTTAAACTCGTTAAAAAAATCAAATAGCGACAAACTTGCCCATCTAGACAAGACCAAGTTTCACCTTCACTAGACTCGTTAAAACATTAAATAGTGATGGATTCGCTCGAAGGGTGAAATTATACAACAAGCATATGTTATATCCTCAAGCTTGATAAAAAATAAAGAGTTACTGGTCAACAATGACTGGGGAAAATGGAAAAAGGGGAAAACCACTTTATGGTAGCAGGCCACTCTTGAACATGACACTTTCACTCCATCATCGTGACTATCTGGGTCGGTTTATTAGCTTGATGGTTATCACACTGTTAGTCTATCATAGCATCCATTTATTTTTTTTGGGTCAATGCTACCAATTCACTTTTGTGTCGTCGAAATGTTCAAGAGAATTCATTCAGTCAAAATCCATCTTTTACAATACCATAAACCTTCATTTTCATGACCGCCATTCCTGAACTTTGTGTTGTCAGTCAAATTCCACATCTAAAATAACTACAGTCGTTTCATGTCATTGATGTGGGATACATCAAGGCACTCCTGTGACGAGTCACTTCTTGTCGACATCAACTCATTATCCAAGAAGTTGGCTTAGAAACACCCATTAAGTACCTTAAGGCTTGCATACATCAATGGCAGGTTTCTCGCTTTCAGTGATAGGCATACATCAATGGCCTTCAACCAAAAGACTTCGTATGGTGTTTGACATCAAATAATACATTCACACCATGCAGAATGTATTGCATTACCTTGAGGATCATTATCATTATCTGTGATTTCTCTTGCATCTGTCAACAGCTTACATCATCGGTTGGTAATCATATGGTTCCTTTTCATGTTCGACTTCAGATCACATATGCACATGGTTAGACTCGTCCTTGAGTGAATGATTGAATGAGATTGAAGACCCTAGATCTATTTTCATCCATTCGGGTTGCGATATCAGGAGTACTAAATCAAATGTACAATGGCTTTACATTGATAGTAATTTCGATCATGGGTCTATATCTGTAGACGGTTGTTTATGTACATGTAATGAAAGTTTATAAGATGAGCATGGGTATGCCTTCCTCCAAATATTCATGCAAATAAAATATCATGATATATATATATTGTAATTGATGCAAGTCACTTCCCACTTCAATACTTCCTTATCACATCGTAAAGCATTTCATTCGACATTGGCATTTTTCTGACTTCATGCTTTAGGGGGCAATTGTTACAGATTCATTTAGGCACATCAAATCCCAACATTCAGATAAGTGATTTAGGACTCATCAAACCCTAAAACTAGTTGTTTCATGCCATAAACAAGTCAACCCTTTGAATGCCTCCTTCCTATACTATTTCATGACTTGAAGACATCCAGAAATTGCCTCTAGAAGGACCAGCACAGGTAAGCCCTTATGAAGGTGCATTGCAGAGAAGCTAAGTCCACTACCAAGGTGCTCTGCAGAGCACTTAGGCTTCCTTTCACCTACGTTGGGTGAGAATGAGTGAAATTCACATAGGGTTTGGGAGTATTCTTATCTTGTGGAGTCATCTAGAAGTTTCCCTGTCTTACCAACTCCTATGAGCTCGAAAATGGATGAGGAATGAGTTAAGGATCATCCTATTCTCTCATCCATTCCTCCATGGAACTAATTCTAAGTATGGAAGGCCATTCAATGTCACCATTAATGACAAAACCTCCTTCATCTTCCTATAAATTGACCACTCATCTAAGTGATCAGGGGCTGGGCTATGTTGCATTGTAAGGAGATAATGCTGCTATAAGACTTGATTTTGGAGCAAATGATGTGATGCCACAAGCTTGTCTTTCTTTTGATGTGATGTGGATGGGATCCAAGCTGGAGGAATGACTTTAATCAGACACTGATGGTTTTAATTCCTTCTTCTATATAATAAAGTGTTTGAACCTTTTTCCATATTTTTGTTCCTTCATGATGCTTATATGTATGAATTGCTTCTGATTCCTTTCATTTATATTCAATGGATCATATGCTTTGATCGGTTTTCGTCTTCTATTTTGTTGATAGGGTACTTTTCAAGCAGTTTAAGTACGAGAAGGAGCAATGAATCGATACAAGGGAGACGAGAGGAAAGCTAAACTACAAGTAGGCCTTCTATCCTCTCTTCTTATCTATTGCTTATAGGGAAAGTCTAAAACACTTTAAACTACTTTTCTAGGCACAACTACTTATCTATTGAATTAGTGTTTATTCGTAGATGCTAAATTCTCCAAAATAGAGCCCTATTTGGAATTTTTGGCCACAACCTTATTTTTTCCCTAAGGGTGAGCCATAAGGAAAACAAATTTCTTGGTCTTAGAAATGATCTTACAGCATTGCTTTGCAATGATAAAAGAGATGGTGGTAGGCAGGGCTACCTAAGGTATTGTAAAACTTATTTCCCAAAGTAATAATCATGGAGTGAGATCTAAACTCATATACAACATGTCACTTCTAAAAGTAGGGTTTTCCTAATAACACATCACAAAATTCAAGATGAACAACATCACACAGTACCTCATTCATGAAGGTCTTGATGTTTTAGGGAAGGCAGCATTGCTGGTTGATGCGGAGATCTCATCCTTGATGAACCCACCTGAAGGTGTACGGTTGCGGATTTGTTTTCAATGGCAAACCCAGTTGCTTGAAAACCTCTATTGATATGAGGTTCTTTTGGATCTCGCTATCAACAATGAACTGCACCAGAGAACCCCTCACCCACATTTGTGAGTGGAAGAGGCGTTCCCCCTCCTCTGGATCCTCAGGCTCATTTTTCTAGATCTTGGTGGTGGCCAGGGTGGCACTAGGTTCCACTTCAATGATTTTCTTCCCTTTCTTATTCCTCTTTTTGAGTTTTGACTCAGAGTTGGAACATGCGTCTAATTTGGAATCCTTCAGCTCAGCCACTAGTGACTGCTTGGTGAGACACTCACTTGTAGTGTGAGTGGATCTCTTATAGAACTTGCACCATTTTCTTGTGTCCTTCATTGTCTTCGAGGTGTTTTTCTTTGCTTGTAGCTTCGGCAGGTTGTCCTGGGTCACCCTGCCTTAGCTTTGGCCTTTTCTCTGTGGTTTGGGGGCGCATTTTCCTTGCTTCGAATTTGCAGATCCAAATTCTTGCTTCTTCTTCTTAAACTTCTGCTCAATCTTGACAGCATATCGCTATGCTGTGTCGAGCAAGGAGATGTCTAGGAACTTTATCTCATCCTAGATTTACTTTTGTAGGCATTCGTGGTACATGAGTACCAAATTCCGCTTAGAATCTGTGATACCTAATTTTTTGTAGAGGGTATGGAAAAAATTTGTGAACTCTAGCACATCTTGGTCCCTTCCCTACCATAGCATGGTCAGGTTTATGTATTTATCTTCATAGCTCCTTGATAAGATAATATTGTTCCTTGATGGCATCTTGGAAATAATCCCAAGTGAGTGCGACTGAAAAAGTGAGGATTCCCTATCATCCTCTTGCTCACAGTAGTTTTCCCACCAGTCCTTGACATGTGGGGTGGCTTTAAGAAGTGAAAAAGTAATGTTTTCACACTTGGAAAATTCATTAAATGAAAAATATCCTTCCACCAGATTCAACCATTTATCTATGGTGTTTGTGTCTATCTAGCCCTCAAATTGGGAATGTCAAAGTTAACTTGTACATTAAAAGGAGTGGCACCTCTAGAGTGTCTACTGGATGAAGATGTGTCGCCTATGGGTAGTCGTCGAAGGATCTGGGAAAACTTATCCATCATCATGTTCCTCTATTGCTTGAGGGATTCCTCGAGAAATATTTTGATAGGATATCCTACCCCCTCATCTTTCTTTTCTTCCGCCATAGGTGGTTGTCGAGGTTTGTGAAGTTGATCTTGCAAAGGTTCAACCAGATCGAGCCCTAACTCCTTATACCCTGACCTCGTTGGGGACATGAAGAGAAAAACAGAGAAAGAGAAGACCGCTTTGATGCCATTGATCCAAACTTAAATAGAAACACATCGAATTATAGATATAACCATAAAGACAAAGAAGCAGCAGAAATAACACTTTATTTCGTTAATATCATAATATTGAAATAATGTTACAAACAAAATGGAAATAAACTAGGTCGCGCGATGGTAATTTATCTCTAAGAAGAGATGTGGTGGATACATGCCTCTGAACTATGTTATAATGAGGATAAAGGGCATATTTATTATTGAACAATAATGGAAAACCTTAAAAAACCAAAACCCTAACCCCGGTAGATGGAACGCTAAGAGTTTGTGGGCCATGTTGGGGTTAGTTAGGTAGCCAACTTCTCAGGGTCGTAACTTGGTGATATTATCTCTGTTTGATACATACGATACCTTGCTGGAAAGGTCTCTCCAATTACTATAGGATTTTTGGTAGGCCCATATCCGTTTAGTGGGTCAAAATTGTTGAGGAAGTTCAAGACCCAAAAAAAACTGCTAAAAATAGTAAATGCTGAAATAAACAAGGAAACATATGAAACTGACTAGAGGTCTAGGTGGAATAGGTGGGTGCCCACCAATATCCACCTAGATCAGGGAATCTATGATGACACCAAGAAACAATAATACTTTTGCAAGATCCAAACTATCCAAGGCATATGAATTTTCTAAAGTTTAAGTAGACATGTTTTGGGACAAATGTAGGAGATTAGTATGAATGATGAGTTTGAATCTTATCAAGAATACCATGTATCAAATATAGAAAACATATATGACATCCAAATTCCTCTTTGTGACTAAAGAAAAGTAATTCCAAGCCTTTGTGGGATAATGACATGGCTTTGTTTTTCCTTAAATGAAAGCCAACGTCTAGACGATTATAATCTATGTGGAAGATCAACGACAATTTCAAGAATTGAACAAAGCCTAAAAGCCAATGCACAAAATGCCAAGATTTATTTCATAATCCCTCTAAGAAAAAAAATTGAGTTCCCTCTATGAAAACACGTATGAACATGAAATTTGAGTTAAAGTTGTCTCTCTGCGATACCTAAATTGAAGTAATTCAAGCCTATAATGTTATGTATTTTGAAGACAAAACTAAAGAGAAGCCCATCATTCATCTAAGGTATTTGAATTTAGAGGCATGAAAGAAAATAAAGGCATTATTTTCTCATTCTCTTGTATTTCAAATATTTTCCTTGAAGCAGCTCAAATAAATTGTGAATAAAGTGCATCAAATCTCTTTGAGGCATCTTTATTATAGACTGAATCCTTCTAGGGTTCATTTATGTGGTTTGTATCCTATTTCAAAGGCTGAAAGTATGAGGCACCTATGTTGAAGGAAGATGATATACTTAAGTGAAATAAAATTCAAATAACCTCTACAACAAGGGATCGGATCTCTATGATAAAATGATTGTAAGGTTGGACAAATAAGGTTAACATTAGAGAAATTTTGAGGTCTAAAATGGGCTTCAAAACAAAAATGTACAACCAAGACCAAATTTATGAGAATCAATAGGATTCATGATGATGATGTCTACCATGGGGGTGATTCACCATTTTTGGAGTGAAAAAATAAAAAGATTAAAAAATAAAAAATAAAAAACTACTTTTTCAACTTGTATTTTCAACTTATCACCCTACGGTTCTACTCAAATTTTGAGCGGGAACACTCATTCGATGAAAATTTTTATTCCTCATCCAAGGAGTGTCCATGTTGCATACTTTAGAAAATGAGAAATACATGAAAAATGTGATTGCAATCATGTTTTTTCATGTATTTCTTAGTTTTGTTAGGTCCCTATACTACTAGTGTAACCCCTTATTGTTATTAATGCAACCCCATTATTATATTATTGTGTCCATGTAGTCCCCATATTGTTATTACTATCCCCCATAGAAGTCCACTATTGTTATTGTTGTGCCCTTACATTATTATTGTTATGTCGGCTCTGATTACTTTATGACCCCTTGGACTCCTATATATAGAAAGGAGGCCTTGCCATTTGTATCATCCAAGAATTGTTCATTTGTGTAATGTAAAGGAGGTTTTCCCCTTGAAGAGGCTTATTTTGAAGGCGTTGATCTCCCTTTTCTATCTTTTTGTTAGCTGGTTTCATAACATTTGGTATCAGAGCTTTGGATTCTAGGGTTTCGCTGCTCCAACAGGTCATCGTGGAATTTTCGCTATAACATTTTTTCTGCGACGTTTCAGAAGCTAAAAACAAAACCCATTTTAGACGCCATCTCACGAACCTTGGGTCAAAATTTCAGATCTCGTCTCATTATATTGTTTGAGATATGATCTGAGGAAGTTAGGGTTTTTGCAAGCTCTAGAATTCCATCTCAAACTGGTCATCGTGGTATTTTCACTATAATTGTTTCTCTACAAAGTTTCCGACTTTGAAATTAAAACCCATTTACGCAAAAAATGTTGTGAAGCTGAGGACTGAATTTCAGATCTTTTTTTTTATATTTTCAGAGATACATGTTAGGATATTCCGACACATAGGAATAGTTAAGTTCAACTTGGTCTAGTATAGAGTTAGGTAAAGTGTGTTTCTTTACCGTTGTACATTTTGTAACTTACAATCCGACGGTCACGATATGTAGTGATCCGACGGTTCATTCTCTCCTCGGTATTACCGACACTTGATCCGTGGCTTGACACCCGATTGGTCCATGAATTCTATTTAAAGCGCATGGAGGGTCATTTGTAGGTTAACCGTGCATGAGAGAAGCTTATGTAAATTTCATTCTTTTATTAATAAATTGCCTGTAGTAGCCACGTTGGCGCAGGCCGTGGACTGTTTCCCTCTCTGAGGGTTTTAACCACGTCAAAATACTGGTATATTGATCTGTGATCTGTTTGTGAGCGGTGTCCTTTTGGTGTTCT
>APFE031114156.1:52036-93300 GCA_000404065.3 Pinus taeda
TGCTGCCTCTTTAAAATGGGAAGTCCATCAGATGGATGTTTAATCTGCCTTCTTGCATGGGGACTTGCATGAAGAAATATATATGGAACAACCCATTGGCTTCATCCAAACAGACTCCATCCTTGTATATCGACTTAAGAAATCTCTTATGGTCTCAAGCAAGCTCCTCGGGCTTGGTATGCCAAAATGGATAGCTTTCTTTTAGAATTTGGCTTTTCTAGGTGTTATTCTGACAATACTGTCTACACCAAGAAAGTGGGCAACTCTCTTTTCATCCTTGTTCTTTATGTTGATGATCTTATTCTTACTGGTAGTGATCCCAACCTTATAAACCATGTGAAGTCCAGCCTTAAAAAGAAATTTGAAATCACAGACTTAGGACACTTACACTATTTTCTCGGTCTTCAAGTCTTGCAATCCAAGGAGGGTATTTCCCTTTCCCAGTCCAAGTATGCTTGTGATATTCTTCGTCATTTTCACATGGAAGATTGTAAGCCAGCTCCTTCTCCCTTTCAGTCTGGAGTCAAACTTTCAGTCTCTTGTACTTCTCCTGAAGTTGATGCTACCTTATACCGTCAACTTGTAGGAAAACTCTTGTATTTAACCCATACTCGTCCTGACCTTTCCTTTGTTGTTGGCCTTGTTCCTCGTTTTATGCAAAACCCCCGTGAAAGTCATTGGAAAGCAGCTAAAAGAATACTTCGTTATGTTCGAGGTACAGTACAGTTTGGGATTCATTACAGTGCCAAAGCAGCCCCTCTATTAGTTGGTTTCACTGATTCTGATTGGGCTGGTGACCCTGTTGATCGGAAGTCTACTGCGTGTTCACTCTTGGTTCAGGACCTATTACATGGGCTTGCAAGAAACAAGTTGCCATTTCTCTTTCGTCAGCAGAAGCAGAGTATCGTGGTGCCGTGGAAGCTAGTAAGGAACCCTTGTGGCTTCGTCAGATCCTATCAGAATTTGGCTTTGAGCAGCAGCATCCGACTACACTTTGGTGTGATAATCAAAGTGCCATTCAGCTTTGCAAAGATCCAGTTCAGCATCAGCGCAGCAAACACATTGAACTAAACATGCACTTCATCAGAAAACTCATTCATGACCATGTTCTTGAAGTGCAATATTGTTCAACAGATGATCAGGTTGCAGACATCTTCACAAAGGCTCTCACAGAGGCGAAAGTTCACTAAACTTCGATATATGCTTGGAGTTCAGGAAGTTGTCACTAAGGGGGGATAGGCTCTAGTGCCTCCTTCCTTCTCCTATTGTGTAATATTTGTAAATCCTTCAATCCTATCCCAAGTTGTTCTTAAGGGGGGATGTTAGGATATTCCGACACATAGGAAATATGGGTCTAGTATAGAGTTAGGTTAGAGTTAGGTAAAGTGTGTTTCTTTACCGTTGTACATTTTGTAACTTACAATCCGACGGTCACGATATGTAGTGATCCGACGGTTCATTCTCTCCTCGGTATTACCGACACTTGATCCGTGGCTTGACACCCGATTGGTCCATGAATTCTATTTAACGCGCATGGAGGGTCATTTGTAGGTTAACCGTGCATGAGAGAAGCTTATGTAAATTTTCATTCTTTTATTAATAAATTGCCTGTAGTAGCCACGTTAGCGCAGGCGTGGACTTTTTCCCTCTCTGAGGGTTTTAACCACGTCAAAATACTGGTGTATTGATCTGTGATCTATTTGTGAGCGGTGTCCTTTTGGTGTTCTGTCTGAGGAACTTACCCTGTAAATTCCCACAATACAGTCCAAGACATTTAGGGTTTCTATAGGCTCCCGAATTACATCCCAAATATGTAACCTTGGGAAAATAGTCATAACTTTCTCTTGGAGCATCAGATTGAAATTTCGTAAGAAGTTACAGAAATAGGATGGACTGTAGTTTTTTTTGTATCAGTTTCAGGATACGTGGCACTTCATACAAGTTCGCACTACTCAACTAGTCTATAATCAGGTCATCGTGGGAGATTTGACATAACTCTTCCTTACAGAATCCAATCTTGATCAGACTTGTTGAGTTAGAAATAGGACACAGAGGGCTACTGCAAAATGAAATTACGGAACTTGAATATCCGAAATTACAGAGTTACAGTCATTTCAAGATTGAGCTCCTAAAATCAAGAAAAGGTGATATGAGGAAGTTTGATGGCAAGGATCCATTAAATTGGATACTACAGATGGAGCAATATTTTGTATGAAGGGCTTTGTTCTCATAAACCACTTGTCACGTGGTCAATTTTCACAGAGTAAATGATAACACGTTATGAGGATACAAAGAGAAACACCTTTTTTAGCCAATTGATAAATCTCAAACAAAAGGGTTCAATGGTAGAGCACATTGAGGACTTTCAAAAATTGAATATAAGGGTAAATGATATTCCAAAGAAGCAAAGGATTGATGTTTTCATAGGGACTTTAAAGGATAACATCCAACATGAGGTCCGTCTTTGGGAACCTGATTCATTGGAGAAGGCATTCAGGTTGGCAAGACAAATTGAAAGCGAAATTATGGAAACAAGGAGTCCCACCACTCACGACTATAATTATGGAAGTGTTTTTTCTCCTATCCTTCCACAACCTACAAGGTTTACACCACATCTATTGGAAGAAAAAAGAGAAAAATGGCTTTGTTACAATTTTGATAGCAAATACACTAAAGGTCATAAGTGTGTTGAGAAGAAATTATTTTACATAGATTATGAAGAGGAAGAAAAGGATCAAGAAACATCAAAATAAGAGGATATACACTAGGAACCAACCCTAGATAAAGAAGAAATGAATCTAACCATCTCTTGTACTACATTAACAAGAATCACTTCTCCTCAAACTCTCAAGATCGAAGGACATGTCAAGAAGAAGAATGTTCAAGCAATGAAATATCAGGAAGAAAAGGATCAAGAAACGTCAAAAGAAAAGAATACTCACCAGCAACAAACCCTAGAGAAAGAAGAAATGAATCTGACCATATCTTGTAATGCATTGGCAAGAATTACCACTCCCCAAACTCTCAAGATAGAAGGACATATCAAAAAGAAAAAGGTTCAAGCAATGAAATATCACATCGAGCATCAACAACAATTTCTCTAACTTTTAAAGGATAACCTCACTTTTTCACAGAATCGAATGAAAGAACATGCAAATCAATATCGCAGTGAAAGAAGTTTTGATGTAGGTGACTAGGTATTTCTATGACTACAACCATACAAACAAATGTCCCTCAAGCAAGCTAACAAGGATAATAAATTATCACCAAGGTATTATGGTCCATACAAGGTGTTACAAAATATTGGTACTATGGCATACAAATTGGAGCTTCCTACATCTTCCTGAGTGCCCCCAGTTTTCCATGTTTCATGCTTAAACAAGTTTATAAGTGACAAGCTCCCAATTCAAACAATATGTCAGAACTTGACAAGGAAGGAAAAATCATATTGGAACCTGAAGAAGTCATGGAAACAAGAACTCGACAGCTACGAAATTGATCAATTTCAAAGTATCTCATCAAGTGGAAGAGCTTACCTGCTGAAGATTCCACATGGAAGGACGAGAATTTTATACATAAGAATCCAGAACTACTCAAGCATTGAGGACAACACTTTTTGAAGGAGAGGGGCATGTTAGGTCCCTATACTTCTAGTGTAACCTCTCATTATTATTAATGAAACCCCCTTATTATATTGTTGTGCCCATGTAGTCCCCATATTGTTATTATTGTGCCCCATAGAAGCCCACTATTGTTGTTATTGTGCCCTTATATTATTATTGTTATGTCAGCTCCTTGGACTCCTATATATAAAAAGGAGGTTTTTTCATTTGTATCATCCAAGAATTGTTCATTTGTGTAATGTAAAGGAGTTTGTCCCCTCGAAGAGGCTTATTTTAAAGGCATTGAACTCTCTTTTCTATATTTTTGTGAGCAATTTTCATAACCTTTTTCATGTAGCAGGGTCCATCAAAAGTATGAAACATGGGTACTCCTTGGATGAGGAATCAAATTATGCATCCAATGAGTGCTCCTCTCGAAATTTGAGTAAAAACCTAGGGTGATAAGTTGAAAATATGAGTTGAAAATGTAGTTTTTTATTTTTTTCCTATAAAATTTAATGATGTAATCTAATCTTATTTTATTAGTTCCACCATTATTTTATAATATTACTTAGGAGGCCCAATTTAGACCTAAAAGTTTCTCTAATGACAGGTACGTATAATTTTTCTTCATTTCAAATTTCTCTAGCAACCAATAATCTATGCCAATTACATTGTATAAAATGTTGAGTCCACTAGATCACGAAGAATTCACATCTAGGAATTAACATGTGGATTAATCTTATGCTTCTTTGAAATATAGCAGCATATTATAAAAGTATTTTTATAGATATATTAGAGATCAAAACATAATTAATATGTTAGCATTCGGATCCTTTCCTTACTTACGAAAACTAGGCTTTTGTGATAAAGGAATGTAATATACTACATATATACAAGGCTTGTCAACAACATTTCTAGGGTTTGTAACTAACACAAATTTTATTTTTAGAGAATGGTGGGGTTTGAATACTTTGGATATTGAAGCATCTAGGGTTTGTAAACTTGGCAAAGATTTGAATTAGAAAACATAGGAGAAAATCTCTAGAACTAATCTTTTTTATTATAAGAAGAATCCCTAGCTCTTGAAGAATGGCAGAAAGGACATAATTTTGATGGGAGGACAAGGCTGGTGAAAAGTTCCAAGATTAAGAGGGATTTGACTTTCCTCAAAAAACATAAATACTCTACATCTCCTTTCTTTGACTACTAATATTGCTATTAATAGTCTTTCGTCTATGCGCTTTGCTTGATGATATTTGTTCTTTCATACCCTTATAATAAAGTTTTCAAGTCAATAATAAGAAATACCTGATATTTAACAACAGGTGAAATAATTGGAAGAACATAGCAAATCACGAAGACTTTCTTGAATCACAATAAACATAAATAAAGAAAGAGAAAACAGTTTGACGTATACCAAAGAAGTCAATAATTAAAATTAAATGGAAACATGAGAACAAGACTTGAGAATTTTCTCCCAATTAAAAAGAATAATTTCACTTATCACTGCTAGAAAGAGGGAGTTGAAAATATAAAATGATGAATACAATACTACTTGAAGTTTTGCATAAAACTTGTGACCAAGATTCTCCAAGAAGTTGACTGGTTCTCAGATATATTCAAGGACACATTGATTGAATTGACAGTGTTTATGGCAAATATCGATACTACTAATGGTCGGATCTACTTGGGATTTTCATTAAGTAGGACTCTATTTCACTACAAAGGAAGAATATATGGAAGCTTGTACAACCAGATATGAAGTAGTTTGGCTCTATAAAGTGTTTAATGGACTATTTGATGACATGTTGGATTTAATTATGATACCTTGTATCAAATATAAAAATTTATTTGAGTCATGTCCCATTTGGACATTTGTAAGAAAAATAAATTTGAACTTTATATTGAGTCATAAGTCAATAAGTTGACCAAGTCGAACCTCCTTGGAAAAGTCGGCCTAGCCTTCCAAAGTGACACCTGTTTGACCCTCTTGGACAACTATGTATAAGGACAAGTTCAACCTACTTGGAATACATTCATTTATCATAACAAGAAGCATTTTTTGAACCTAACTAAGGAGAGAAGAGGCCGAGTCAAGAGAGAGAGAAGAGAAGTCAAAGCATAAAATATTATTCCATTATTAACCAAATTTTATGATTTATTACAACTCACACATGTGGACTAACATTTTGTGGAAGAGGTTGAACTTTTCGAACAAATTGCAATACTAAAATTGTCAATGTTTAACGAGATTGAGGCAAATTTTACTAGTGTCAACTTTGACTCTTAGAGCAGGTTAGACTTGGTATCTTGGTGGAAATTTGGTCTTTGTCTTGGCCTTGGATATCTCTCATTTCATCTAATTCCTTAATATTTCTCTCTAAAATATTATGTTGGGTTTTTGGTTGTGCTACAAGTTTTTACTTTGTATACAATGACAACCAATAGTCTTAATAACAATGTTGAGTTAAACAAAAGGGTTTAAATTTGGCTTCATTCTAAATGCATAAAGGATATTGTGACCTACAATTTATTCATTCATTTGTTCATATCATCACTATATATATATATATATAATATATATATATTTATATATATTATATTATATATTATATATATATATTATAATAATATATATATATGAAGACATAAAAAGTGGGCTTGAATACTCTATTGGTTTATATATAATATGAAGTTGTTGTTGAAGAAAATACATAATGTATTTTGCAAAAAAGGGTGTTTGAGGAAGAAAGATGAAAAATTTCATATACATCAAAAGAAGAATTTTTTCTACTATGAGAATAAAAATAGAGTATTTGAGTTTTCCCTAAATCAAGGATTATTTCATTGTCCTCTCTTCTTACATTCTCAATGTTTTATGTGTTTTAAATTGGGCCTTTTTAAAACATATTTAACATAATTTTTATGAAAGCATGCTTTCTTACTACATATTTATTTCATTTGAGAAGATTTAATTGATTTAATGGTACTTGTATTGATGAGTTTCTTTACCAAAGGATCTAAGGGAAATATAAGAGGATGGTGAAGGACATCAAATGTTATTTTGCAGGAAGGTAGGAACAAAATAATTTGCTTTTCCATTCACTTTGATGTCGATTTAGATTAGTTTAACTAGTTAATTCAAATAAGACACTTAGACCTTGTTGGGAAACCAACCTTTCCTTAGCCACTTTCTGCTCCAAATGTTCCTTTGCAAAATCATCCAAGCATTATGGACATCCCTAAACAACAAACTCAGCCTATGCAAGGTGGTTGGGAAAATAATCTGATCAAACTACCCTCTGGGATAATCAATTGGCATGTAAGCCCAAGAGATTCACCCTTGCCAAAGAGATTCACCCTTGCCACCTATTACTGCATTTATGGTTACCTTTGCTACCTCTTTTCTTGGCTCTCATCCTAAGAATAAAAAGAAAAAATTTCCTCAAACTCTTGGAAATAAGAGAAGAATCCATTAGAAGAGATTTCAAGTATTGAGTCTTTTTAGTCAACTTCAATGCGTTCCAAATCATAGAAATTAGCATATGAGTGGAAACTAGAGATTTCTTTTAAATATATGCATCCATAGCTTTTTGATGTTATATTTATTTTATTTTATGATAATTTTTATATCTTGGACATTTGATGCATTGACGTTTTTTGATCTGGATCTTGGGGGGAGGCCCCCAAGATATGAAAAATTGCAATGCTAGAAAGAAAATGAGAGAAAAAACAGTAAATAAAACCACAAAGAAACTTTTTTTTATTAAAATAGATAATAATTGTAAAGGTTACATTGTGGTGGAAAAGTTTTCCTTTTACAAAATGTGGCTTGTTACTTATAGTCTTTTTTGGTTACAATACCACAGGTAAATTCCATTGGTGGGCAAATACAATGGGTGAATGAATACCATGGGTTGATGTCACTTACAATACTATGGGTGAATAAATATCATGAGCGGATGTCACTTACAATACCATTGGTTATTTCCATGGATGGATAAATACCATGGGTTGATGAATATCATGGATGGATGCCATTTACAATACCATGGGTAAATTCCATGGGTGGATGAATGCCATGGGTGAATGTTATTTTCCATTCGGATCATTCCTCCCTCCTTAAGAAGCAATGGTCCCCATTGCGTGAAGTTCTCTCCTGAGAAACCTTTGTTGAATATAAAGAGTCACTTAAAAGAAGGGTTTTGTGTGGTTAACCCATAACCGTGATGAACGAAGATCTGAGGATAGAGATAACTTGTAATGCTTGTGACCAACTGTGATACTGATAGTGTGCGGTCTAGTAAATGGAATTTGATAAAGTGTGGGTTTGAGGATGACCCACAACCATGAAAAATGAAGATCTGAGGATAGAGATACCCTGTAATTCTTGTGACCAACTGTGATAAAAATAGTATGCGACCTAGGAAATGGACTTCAATGACAAGAATTTTGTGTAGTTGACCTAGCCTGGGGTGGGAGGGAACGTCTCCAAGGAACCCAAGCTAGGTGTTTCTATGCTGAAACTGATGAATGTGAAGTAGGTGCCTACTAAAGTGGGGTGGGAAGGCACGTCTCCAAAGGGAACTTGGTCCAAGTGTTGCTCCAGATTTAAAATGGACATAAATCAGTGAATATAACTCAAAATCTTTATTATAACCTATTTTTGGAAACATCATGATCATTATGCATCTTCCCATGTGTTTGAAATCCCTATAGTGACAATCTAGAAACTAAGATTTGCGTTGCAATTGGTCCATCGTCATGAAAGTTCTGAAAAATTAATTGATTTTAAATAAGCGATATCTTTCTCATCTGAAAATTTTTTTGACCAATTATTTTTTTGGAATTGGGTATACAATAATTTTTCTAAAATTTTGCACAAAAACTACAAAAAATGATAGGATAGCCACCGTCCATGAATTATCATCAGAAAAATTTATGCAACATAGTTTATTTTAAATCAGTGATATCTCCCTCATCTAGACTCTAGTTCAGCTTTTTTTTTTTGAATTTGGGTATTTTTTGCAATAAATCTAGATATTTTAATTTTTTTTTTGTAAATTTTTCACAAAAAGGTCCAAATCTGATCTTCAAACTTGCCGCCCAAAAACATTCCAGCAAAAAAATGAAAAAAAATAAAAAATCTTCCCACTTAGCCCAAGAAAGTGTTATGTGGAGGACGTAGCACGTACCCCAAGTTTGTTGAAAATTGATGCAAAATTTTGAAACTAAAATATGCATCAAAATCTCATTCTCATGGAATCATAACCTGGCTTTGATACCATTGATCTAGATCTTGTGGGTAGGTCCCCAAGATCTAAAAAAAAGTGGTATGGATCTTGGGGGAGGCCCCCAAAGTTTGAAAAATTGCAATGCCAGAAAGAAAAGGAGAGAAAAATTATTAAATAAAACCATAAAGAAACTTTTTTTATTAAAATAGATAATAACTGTAAAGGCTACATTTTGGTGGACAAGTTGTCCTTTTACAAAATATGACTTGTTACTTATAGCTTATTTTGGTTACAATACCACAGGTGAATTCCATGGGTGCGTAAATACAATGGGTGAATGAATATCATGGGTTGATGTCACTTAAAATACCATGGGTGAATGAATACCATGGGAAGATGCCACTTACAATACCATTGGTTAATTCCATGGGTGGATAAATACCATGGGTTGATGAATACCATGGGTGGATGTCACTTACAATACCATGGGTAAATTCCATGGGTGGACGAATACCATGTGTGGATGAATACCATGGGTGAATGCCATTTTCCATTTGTATCATTTTTGGACTAACATTGATAATATGATATATATATTTTTATAAGGATTTAAAATATCTTATTTTTTACAAGGGAAACATAAGTGTTATGATGATGATGATGATGATGATGTATTTAATGGGTCCTTCATCTTTTGAATAATTTTGATTAATTTTTTCAGAGAAGAATCGTGAATGATCAACAAATGCATAAAAAGTAAATGCTAAAACAAGAAAGAAAGATGGAAAAGAAAGAAGAAAGATGCAAGAAGAGAAGCAGTTACCTCGGGACTTGCCAAGGCCATGGAAGAAGGATCTAGATGTCAATCTTGAAAGAATCAAGTTAAAGTGGAACAAAATAGTTGTATTTCTAAAAGAAATCAATTTGGACCAGATTAAGCAGGTGTGGATCAAGGTGGAGGAGAAAATCTATAAAAGTTTCATGGATTGAGTTTAACATAAGGAGATAGAGAGATATGTCGAGATGCTGATTGAATGAAGTCTAAAGCCTTTTGTGGGTATTATGATGTAAACTAATCCTATTTTTGTCCCATTTTGACATAATTATAAATAGATCTTGCGTAGTCTTCACATATATTCATTGTAATGGCCTGATATTTTGGAATAATATAAGAGGAAGATTGTGGGGTTATACTTATATGTTCTATGATTGAATTTTTTATGCTACATATCCCATTTAAAAAAATTGTGATGCTTTATTACTTTACCTATTTTGTGTCAATGTGTATGTTTTATGTAAGATTGTTTGAGGATATTTGAATAAATAAACAATTGATGTATATTTTATGTAACAAATATGAATCATGTCACTATCTAAAATCCCCTTATAACATTTATAAGTCTCAACATGCCTCGGGTAAGAATTTTATCCTTTTTATAGAACTTAAAATGCCAGCATTGTGTTAGACTACAACGTAATCTTTTCTTTGGAAACCAATAGTTGAACCCTAGGTCTTCATGATAAAGCTTTACGCCAACAAATGGTTCTTTTATCAGGACCTTCAAAATTAAGTGGGGATTTAGGTCACTGTGTCAAGGATTCTTAAGTGTAGAATTCATGAATGGTGAGATGAGAAACATGACTTTTTTAACTTATAGAAAAATCAGTTGAGAAAGAAAAACTTAGACTAAGTTAAGGAGGAGATCCTATTGTAGAACCTAGACGCAATCATTACGATATTTAATGGTGTAAATTCCCTGAAGAACTGTATAATTGGTTGAGAAAATTGTGGATCAAAGAGGGAATTGGAAGTTGTGGCTGAAAATTCAGAAACTGAACCATAGCTAATTTGGTTGTGTTGCACCAGCTAGACATTGAATTAACCAGAGTTGTTAACTTTTGGGTGCAAGTGACTTAGGAGGGTTACATTATTGAATTTATTGTGGAGAACCCTCAATCCTTCTCCAAAGTGGAAGAAATTTTTAAGTATGGGTTGCGAGGAATATTGTTAAAATAAATTCCCTTGTGGATCAAGGTTCTTATGGTAGAAGAGAGATTATTACAGTTCCAATAAACTGATATGACAGTGTAAAACCCCAAGTACTAGGGGTAGGGTTTATGGGAGATATTTTGCTTAATTGCATAAAATGGGGGGAAGTTCGATGGATGCAGAAGAGTTGTAGAAGGAACGATATTTTAGGGTACTTAAAAGGGAATAGATAACTTATGAATCATATGAAAAGAAGTTGTGAGATATTAGGAGAAGGTGAAGAGATTTACAACAAATCGGTGAAGCATTAAGTAGTTTTAGGTTACAAATAGGAATAATGAAGTAGGAGAAGGATATCATTTTAGTGAAATAGGAGGAGCTATATGAGATGTGATAGGAGAACATTATAGAGAAAGTGGAACTCACTAGCATTCAGAAGGAATATAGACACCTGAAACGCCTAGACAGCCAGTTGTGGTGATTTATCAGAATACTCCCATAGATGAAGAGATGCATTTCATGATGAGATAGTTATTCATTGAGGGTGATTCATTCCCCACAAGTAGTAGTCCCCAAAGTAGTAATGCATCTTGTTCTCTCGCTAACCTCCCCCTATTACTTTATCAAAGTCCTATCAATTTTATTTCAAAATTAGTTAAAACATTTAAATTTCAGAAGGTCCATGAAGAGTATGTAGTTGGTAGTAGATCCAATAGTTATGGGGGAAGTTTTCAGTCATAATTTACAAATTTTATGTAACTTGCTTCGCAAGTATTTGTTATGAAACCAGCTCACAAAAAATATAGAAAATAAATACCAACACCTTAGAAATCAACCTCTTTAAGGGGGAAACCTCATTTACATTACACAAATGAACAATTCTTGGATGATAAAAATTACAAGACCTCCTTTCTATATATAGGAGTCTAAGGGGTCCCAATACAATCAGAGCCTACATAACAATAATATTGTAGGGACACAACAATAACGATAGTGAGCTTCTATGGGCCATAATAATAACAACATGGGGACTATACGGGAACAATAATTCAATACAGGGATTGCATTAATAACAATAACGGGTTACACTAGTAGTATAGGGACCTAACATGCCCCTCTCCTTCAAAAAGTGTTTTCCTCAACGCTTGAGTAGTTCTGGATGCTACTGTATAAAATTCTTGTCCTCCCATGTGGAATCTGTTAGAGTCGGTCTAGTTATCCCTCCGTCAGAGATCAAAGCTCTTTTTTGCATTTCATGTTTAGGTGTCCCATCAGTTTCGATCAGTTGCATTTCTTAGGCATGCCATAACTCTGACGGAATGGTTTGTGTCACTTCATTCCCCTCGTGCTTGGCACTGCTGGTTCAGGTCTATTCATAAAAAAAAGTCTTGAAAGATCATTTACAGTCTTGTTTCAAATTTCTAGGTCATGACAAGAGTTCTCAGTCATTAGGTCTAGGGTTGAGTCAATTTTGTTTTGCAAAGTCTAAGAAGACTAGCAGGCCAGAGGGATGTTCTTGATAGATGGTTACCTCAATAATTTTCATCATTATACAGATAAATTAGGACTTCTCTTCAAAACTCTGTTTTGAAGATAAGTCGTCATCTCATTTTTGTAATAAATTTTCAAAAATTTCAGTTCTTGAAATGTCCAGGCGCAGCCTTGGTCTCCTTTGCTAGATCATATCACAGCGATCCATACAAAAAATTGTCAAATAAAATCATTATTTCAACCAAATTTAAGGAGGAAACCAAAAAGGTCAGAAGTCTATTAATCCTGAAAAAGTGTCAACGACAAAACATTACAAAATGGGTTATGAACCAAGAAAAAATCAAAAGGGAGTCTTTATAAAGATATTTCACTACATTTTTAACTCATTTTGCATGCCAAGAGTGAAGAACATCATTTCAAAGCAAATTTGTGAATTTGATAGGAAGTTGGAGCAGTTTCAGGGGCGCGCGATGCACTGGACTAGGCACGCGGCGCATCAGGGGCGCGCGACGCACTGGACTAGGCGCGCGGCGCATCAGGGGCATGCGGTGCATTGGGCTCAAAGTGACAGTGTAAAAATACGCGCGCGTGGCGCATCAGAGGTGCGTGGCGTGTTGGGTGAGGCGCGTGGCGCACTGGGTTTTAAGCCCGAAATTTGCTGGGAAAGGCATCAAATCGCCTCCTCTCCGCACAAATTTGCAGGTAGGCTCATATCCATTACTTGTGCTTGGATTTTGAAAGGTTAATGTAATGGGTTCATGATATGTTTGCCTTAGAAATCCAAGTGGAAAGCCCTCCTTTGTCAATGAAAAGTGTTGTAGGGTTTGAATGCAAAAAATTGTTGTAGGGTTCAAAAACAGAGTGTAACCAAGGTTGTGATTTTGTCCCCATTTCCCTTTGTTTCGCATTCCCAAATTCACCATTATTTGTCCCCATTAACTCCCTCATTAATCCTACACTATAATCCCTCAAATCCTAGTCCCTCACCTCTATTAAAAATACATTATCCCTACCTAACATCCCAAAACCCCAAAATCCAAGATTTTCATTTCCCTTTCCTTCCCTAATTCCCTAATGTTTTCCCTTTCCTAATATTCCCTTGTGCATTTGTGTCCCCTTGGTCACAACATTTTTAGAGCAAAGAACAATTTACAGTGAATTGTGCACATAGTTTATACATCAGCGTATATATTCCAGCTATCTTGTTTTCAAAGTCATGTCAGAGACCGAGTCAGTCTATGAGCAGGAGTATGACAGTGATTCTACACCGGAGGTAAATGTGCCAAATGTGCCACGAAGGTATCACAAAGGTGGAAAAAGTGGTCAGCATGTCAGGGAGGAGCCTACTTATTTGGCTCAATTGCAAGCTTGCCCACTTGCAATGGATTGTTTTCGGCATCAATCATGTTTCCAATACTGTGAGATGATCTCACAAACTCAGCATCATCAGGAACTAGTTCGTTTATTTGTTCTACATTTACATGATGGTCATGTAAACCTTGCTGGAGTGAATTTCACCTTGTCACCAGAGACTATTGCTCATGCCACCGGGATACCAAATTTAGGGGAGGAATGGAGCAAACGCCAGCAATTAGACAGATTCTACTATGAGCCATACATCAAACCCGGGTATATGAGACACTTGAGCACAGTTTTTCCGTTCAGATTCCTGAGGGATGAGTTTGCACCATTGATGAAACTCATCATTCGATATTTCAGTTGCAAGGGCAGATTCTCGTGTCTCTATGCGTACCATGTCCGTTTGTTGATGCATTTCACGAGGGTGCGTATGGTGAACATTCTGTATTTCATGTGTCGCAACATAGAAAGGATGGTGACTTTGGTACAAAGGAAGAGCCCAACACATCAACATAAGAGCATATATCATTACACGTTGATCAAAATCATAGTGATGCATCAGTTGGCACAACAGGGCATTACATGGGAGGATTTCATCTCCCGTGACTACTTCTCAGCGCTACAGCCGCCTCCCGAGTTAGTTCATGATGAGGGAGCACCTTCACACCAGCCAGACATTTCTGGGACTGATCATATAAGTGCTCCTCCATATGTGACATACCAACGAGGCCACAGGGCCTTATTTGCATCTACACGACGAGTACTATCTCCACCCGGGGTGGAAGGGGTCTCGTTGACTTCATTAGCACAGCAAGTATTATCTCCACATCATGTGGAAGGGGTCTTGCCTTCTTCTTCAGCGCAGGTACAGATCCAGGATAGGGGCAAGAGGCCCATGTTTGATGAGGGTCCTTCAGGAGGTCGGGACACGGATATCATTGATGTTGATGCGAGCTCTCCTAGCTCGAAGCTAAAGGAGATCATTCGAGAGCAAAGGGATGAGAATGACTCGCTGCAAAAGAAATTGCAGATGGCTAAGTGGGTGATTAACTACTTGGAGCAGCGCAACAAACAACTAGAAGATGAACATACACTTTATGAGTTGCGGCAAATCCGGGAAGATCGAGAATTGGCCTGAAAGGGACCCGGTGATTTGACACCGATTGATCGAGATTCTATGCTCATCCGGGTGAAAACTCATTTGGAGAAATTATTGGCGAAGGAAAACAGAGACAAGGACATGCTTCGTCATATGAAAACTCACTATTGGGCTCGTATGCATGTTTGTAAAGCAAAAATGAAGATCCTAAAGAGGCGATTGAGCAAAGCACTAAAACGGCGGAAAAAGCCCGATCCACTCCAAATTTTGGCCGAGGCTTCATTGGCAGGGCACAATACATGATAGAGGGTCTTCACTCCAAATTTGAGCAAACTCGGAGAAATTTTTGTCACTTTGAAAATTTTGTCCTAAAAACAGGTTTTTTGGCTCAACGCGTAGCGCGCCGACGCGCGCGATTAAGATTGAGACACTTGCTGGAGGAAAACTCTACATTTTTGGGTTTGTCATAATGAATTATACATTCTCAGCTATTGCCAAAGCATTTCATTAAGTTCTGGGTGACCAAAAGGCTCAAAAACACCATGAAAATCACATTTCTGCCACCTTTTGCACTAGCAGGAAGTACTTCCGGGAGAATGACATTTTGAGGGGGCAAATGAGCTCCAAATTGCAAAATTCCACTTGGGCTAGATAGCAAACATCCAGGGCTTTCCAACCAGCTATTTTGAGCTTGATTTGGATGGCAGAAAGTACCACAAAAATAGGTTGAAAGGCATGCGGCGCATAGGGCTCAGGCGTGCAGCGCACAGGGTTTTTTGGCAAAATTTTTATCTTCAGCTCAGGAAATGCAGCAAGTTTGACCAGTTTTGACTTGTGATGTGATTTTTTCACTCCTCTTAATGTAATTAATGAAACATGATGTTATTTTGACACTTAGTTACTTATTCTAGAAGATTCATTCACTAAAAGGTGAAAATTTAATGAATGAATTGGTTTCCTACCTTATAGAGGCAAGTTGTTTTGACTGCCTAATTGTAGTGCTTTGTTAGAGTTGGTTGAAATAGCTCCTAGGATGATGAGCTCGACCCCTAGAGGCAAGGGAATGGGTTGGCTTGCCTATATTATGTATTTTCTTAGTCATTTTCAGGGTTGGACTCTTGGGAATAGCTTGACACTCTATTGTACATATTTTATCTGAATTTTGGCAAAGGAAAGACCAGGGTTTTGCAGCACTATTTGGGATTCATGTGGCTTTATGTGTTGAGGGTGTGTTTCTTTCAGTATTTGTAAGTTGTTTATGTGTATCACTTTCATTCTCTTATCTTCTACAATTGAACAAATGAAGTGTTAAGGTAGAATCCATAATTTGCTATGCTTTGCCTTTAAGTTTGCTTGATTTTCCATGTTTTCATCTATTTATGGAGAATCCTTGAAAGTTTCTTTCTCTCCTTAACTTCTCACCAGTCAGATCTAGACATTCATTCTCTTTAAAAGCATCAATACAATCGCCTACCTTGCCCCAAGTAGACCTCTGCAAAAACTGTGCCTCATCCCCGCACCCATAATTGCCTTTCCCTTGAATTCAACTAAACTTCAAAAAATCAATTTCAAACTCCTTGTACTTCATACCTAGCCTAAAATTAGTTATCAATATAGTCATCTCGACCTCATTGATTACCTCTTGCCGAGATTTACTTGGAGAGATCCCTCTCCTGTCCTTGTAGGGCTAGCTACGAGGCTGAGTGTGGTTTGATGTAGCCTTGAATTTTACCTTATTTCAGCCTAAGGTAGATTTGAGCGCTAACAGAATCTTCTGCTGGTAAGTTCTTCCACTTGATGAGATACTCTGAAATTGATCGATTTCGTAGTTGTCGAGTTATTATTTCCATGACTTCTTGAGGTTCAAATATGATTTTTCCTTCCTCATGAAGCTCCAACAATATTTTTTGAACTGGGATCTTGTCACCTATAACCTTCTTGTACTATGAAACATGGAAAACAAGGAGCACTCGGGAAGATGCTGGAAGCTCCAATTTGTATGCCATAGTACCAATATTTTGTAACAATTTATAAGGACCATAGTACTTTGGTGATAATTTATTATCCTTCTTATCTTGCTTAAGAGACATTTGTTTGTATTGTTGTAGTCGTAAAAATACCCATTCGCCTATGTCAAAACTTCTTTCGCTGTGATGTTGATCTACATGTTATTTCATTTGATTCTACATGAAAGTGAGGTTTTCCTTTTTCTTCTTGATATGTCCCTCTATCTTGAGAGTTTGAGGAATGGTAATTCCTGTCAATGCATTACAAGATATGGTCGAATTCATTTCTTCTTTCTCTAGGGTTGATTCATGGTGTATGTCCTCTTCTTTTAATGTTTCTTGATCCTTTTCTCCTCCTCTTCACAATCAATGTAAAATAATTCCTTCTCAGCACACTTATGACCTTTAGTATATTTGCTATCACAACTATAACAAAGTTCAATTTCTCCTTTGTCTTCCAATTGTCGTGGTATCAACCTTGTAGGTTGTGGAAGGTTAGGAGCAACAACACTTCCATATTTATAATTGTGAGTGGACTATATGGGCACAATAATACAATACAAGGGTTGCATTAATAACAATAAGGGGTTATACTACTAGTGTAACCCCTTATTGATATTAATGCAACCCCCATATTGTATTATTGTGCACATATAGTCCCATGTTGTTATTATTATGCCCCATAGAAGCTCACTATTTTTATTGTTGTGCCCCTACAATATTATTGTTATGTAGGCTCTAATTATATTGGAACCCCTTAGACTCCTATATATAGAAAGGAGGTTTTGTCATTTGTATCATCCAATAATTGTTCATTTGTGTAATGTAAAGGGGGTTTCCCCATATAAGAGGCTGATTTCTAAGGCGTTGATCTTTCTTTTCTATCTTTTTGGGAGCTAGTTTCATAACATTTGGAATCAGAGCCAACATAACAATAATAATATAAGGGCACAACAATAACAATAGTGGGCTTCTATGGGGCACAATAATAACAATATGGGAACTACATAGGCACAAAAATATAATAAGGGGGTTGAACTAATAACAATAAGGGGTTACACTAGTAGTATAGGGACCTAACAATATTTGTAATAGTTTCTCCTATTTAAACAACAATGGTTGGGAATGTAGCGGGACCATTCACTGAGCATCTTGAATTCTCAAGCCAAGGAGACAAAGATGAAGAACAAAATTAGTACTTGTGCAAATCCATATGGAGAGCTAGATGGACTCAATATGCCTCTAATATTATTGAGTTCCAGACAAATCTGTGAGGTAGATCACTTTGATGGTTCATTAAGTGGTTTGGGTTGAATCTGAATCTAGCTCTTGACTTAGTTAAATGAGAGTTTATTAAGCAATTTAAGCATTGTCAAACAGAGCATAGGGTTTAACTGAGTTATGGGATATTAAATAGTGAAAGTGAGAGATTTCACGAGAGTGCATGTGGCATTTTAAATATTAAATAGGTAAATCACGTATCCTATCAATCCTCATCATCAAAAGGATTAGTTTATTAAGGCTATCTTGTCATTAACTAGAACTCCTTTGACGCAATAGAAGATTGATACATTACAAGAAGCACTAGAAAAATATATGAAAAATGAGGCCAGGGTGGGGTATCCTCATTATTATAGGGTGGTTGTTTCTTCTAGTGATCCTATTGTCATTGGTTTACAACATCTGATTGCAAATTACATGGAGAAACTAAAGGATATGCATATTGCATGACCTCTGCATTCACATTTTTGGTGCACTGATTGCCATGTTGAAGGGAATCACACTACTAAATTCATAAGGTTGTGGAGTGGAGGCACTTATACTATGTCAATGGGACCACCTCCACCTCTACCGCTATCATGACCTACTGCTAGAGTTGTGCAAATTTCCACAAGTTTTCCCTACCAAGGAAATATTCGGTACCATGCTTTTCCTAATCATCACGGTACATCCACCAATTAATATTGTGAGATTTATCACTCTTATGGTAATGCACCTTGTATTTTTCCTATTTTGTAGAAGTATTCCAATGTTCCAAATAATATGTTTTATGACTTCTATGGATCTACAACTCATCATATAGACCAGTGCAGATCTCTGGATGCTCTAGATCATCATCTTAATCGAACAACATTCCAAATCAATGAGGCTCCTCAAGGACATGGAGGAGGTGGTTTAAGAGGGTGATGAACTAGAAGAATAGGTTTGATTTGGTGCTACAATTGTGATCAAGAGGACCATTTTGATCATGATTTTTCGTTTCCAAAGAGGCACCGATGTTCCCATTTTCAGATAAAAACTCATGCTACAGAATATTGTCTAGAATTAATTTCTTTCTAGGAATAGGATAGCCAACAAAGAGGCACAAATATAATCAATGTAGAACCTAAAGAATCTAAACCAATTCCCCAATTGAATATTGACATTATCACTAGAGGAAGCAAGCGGACTGGAGTGGACAAGGAGGTACTAGAGAAACTTGTTATAGTAGGGCCTACATCTCCAAATAAGTCTTATGATCCTACTCAATAGAAGGAGTACTACAAGGATGCCGCTGAAATATTTAAGCACCTAGTTTCTTCTTATATTCCATGAGCAGAACAATAAGAAAAGGGATATTTGAAGATTCCTTGATCTTCGTAAGGGACATGTCAACCTATCATACAGTAGGTTAAGTTAATTATGAATGTTATGAGTGATGAGCAATTATCTGGCCAGTTGTGCAAAAAGATTAATATTATTGTCAAGGATGAAGAATTCTCAGAATAACCTATATCCACTAACTTGTTGAAGCGTAATTACGGACATCTCCACTGCAACAAGAGAAAAACAGGAAGGGAGTTTCACATTGATACCCACATCAGTAGATACCAGATTAAAGACATTATGTTGGATCTAGGATCTGATGTGAATACCTTGCCACAAAATAATTTGGAGGCATTAGGCATACCCAAGCTGGTGTTTTCTCCTATTCAGTTACACATGGCCAACCAACATTTAATTATTCCCAATTTTCGTCTGGAATATCTTAAAGTTTATATTAGCATGAAGACATATGCATATTTTGAGGTTGTTGATATTATGGGTGACAAAGACCCTTATCCTCCCTTATTGGGGATAAACTGGGAATTTGAAAGCTATGGTATAAACGATATTAAACAAGAGATCCTAAATTTTGAAGTGAAAAGAGTTAGATCAATCCAACCATTGGGTCCTATCAAGGTCCAATATTTACAGAGCCTATTGATGACGTAGAAGAACCCAATATTATGGATCAGTTGTATTAGCTTACTGTAGGAATGACAAAGGATTATATATATCCTACAGTGGGTGATTCTCTATGTTGGAGAAGAATTTAGCATATTGAATTTGGTTCATAAATTGTGTTGGATGATTTTCAACAAGGAAATCATGAATTGCATTCTAGACATTGTGCAACTATTCGGTATGCTTTTTGGATCGGTATGGATGTATGGGACCACCTTACTTTTAATGGTATTGGATTTGATATTAATTTTATTAAATAAATTGATTCAAATTTTGAAGAAATGAAAATAATTCCTTTTATGGTTATAGCTCTACAAGCAACTTCTGTAAGATGGTGGGGAGATCTTCGCAACCAATTCCAAAACTAGAACTCAATTAAGTTTGTTATGTTGTGTTGGTTTATTGGTATTGAGAATATTTTAGATGGTATTCATGTATATGATGTTGGAAATAATACTGAGAGGGGGGTGAATCAGTATTATCACATCAATAATTTTATTTCCCAAACATATTTATATACGCTACTTCAGTGAAGTGAACTAGCATGTACATGCGACTGTGCTTAAAGAAACCAACGTATATGGAGAGAACTTGTGATTTAGATAGTTTATCATGTGTTAAGCTTAAACCAGTATATTAGAGATTTATTAGATAGTGAAATAAAAGCAGAATAAATCATCACACATAAGAAACACACATGAACACCAAGATTCAAGGTGGAAACCTAATGTGGGTAAAAACCACCTGTTGTTGTCATCTCCGTCTTATTTTAATAATAAGAAAATTTGTTTACAATATTGTACTGGTGCAGACACATACCATTATGTAGGCTTCTACCTGCAGAAGGTTACAACCTTCTCTCGTTTTCCAGCTTCTACTAGAAGGGAGCTACAACCCCCTAACTCTTGTACTAGCCAATATGTTTACTAGTACGTAGGTGCCAACCTACAGAAAAATCCACTCTTTCACCAAGGACCATGTTTCATGAATTTTCAGACTGGATACTCCTGGATCATAACACCACAAGTTAAAAGGCCATGTTTCATCAAATTTTCACACTAGACCCGTCAAATCCTTTTACACTTAAACTATATCAACCAATATTTAGTTAATCTGAACATCCAGATCACTGACACCAGAACACTGTGCTAAAACCAGAACTCTGCATCATCATCCAGAACCAGTTGTAACCTCAAAAATCATGCATTAGAGTGTATACACTACTTGGTTGAACCCAACCTGCGTGTATACGCTACTTCCTTTAAACCAACCTTCATATATCTCTAAAGATACTGAATCATAAACTTTTGAACCACAGACTGTACCAATGAGTGACATTCTGAAGATCTATTGTCATATTACAGAGTTCAAAACAAATAGCAACACAGATCACCCTTCCTTCTCAATCAATCAATCAATAAGACTCAATTTCCATATACAACAGTTCTACATTTAGATCTAAGAAGACTTCATTGACAAATAGTAGTAAAACAATAGAATTTGATTAGATAGATTAGTCAGATCTAAAAAGAAGATTTTCTTTTTGTATACGCTACTTGAAAGAGTCGAACCTACGTGTACACGCCCTTTGGCCGAGACGAACCTGCATAAAGATCTACAAATTTTGACTCAGAACTTTGTTGCAATTCTAGACTTTAGACAAACCCAAATCATGATAGATAACAAATAGAACAGGTGCAAAACATCAAATCTGGTCTCAACCAATATCATATCATTCAAGAATAAGTCATTTCAAGTCTCATGATTCCTGATCCAATGTTGAACTCAAGGTGCACATGAATATTTAAGATCCAGTCTCAAACTTAACCCTGCAACATAACATATACTTCAGATAGAAGTATTCCTTAGAATCTCATTGCTTGCACATTATGGCCTAATGATCCTCTCCTCCTTATATACTCTTAGGCTTTTCTCAATACCTTGGACCAAAACCACTTAGTAACAATACCTTGGACCCAATACCTAGGGTCAATACCTTCGACCAAATGCCTCAGACCAATTACCTTGGACCAAAATACCTTGGATCAAATACCTTGGACCAAGAACTTGGTTTTCCAACATGTATGCACTTTTCCTCTGTGAAAGTGCATGTATAAGTTATACGCTACTTTTGTTCTGTTAACACGCCTTGGACAAACTGAACCAACATATACTCTCTTTCTTCATTCTTTGGAGTCTGATCTGTAATCCTTTGTTGTTGACCTGCTACACTGTGAAATTTCATCTGAGTGAGTTGCCATCAAGGACAACACCTATATCATAATGCCAATAATCTCCCCCTTTGGACTTGATGCCAACAACAACACCAAGACACTCTCCCCCTTTGACATCAAGGGCAAAGGGTGGACCAAGATATTCTCTCCCCTATGTTGTTCATGCTTCCCCTGAGTACATGTTGAATTGTCTGATTGAGCTCCCCTTTGTACATGCTGAGATGCACTAAAACCATCCATGCTCCCCTTGAGCACAAGCAGAGTCTACAAAAATATTCTCCAAAAGAATAACATTACTCTATAACTCAACTATGTGAGTATGACCTTCCTATCACCAATGGCTCATACGTACATCCATCTCCCAACCAAATGGGGATATACCAAATTTGACTCATCCACCCAACCAAGCAGGGATATATCAATTGTTTATACATGACATAAATATAAATACATCATCCATCCCACGAAAAGTGGGGATACAAATTACATCATTTGTCCAATAGTACTAATTCAAATGTATGAGAATACATATCACACCCTAGACTTTTACATGACTTAAGCAAAAAAAGGTATCTGAAGCCATAGCTGGACTCAGCAACCATAATGCCAACAATGCAGAATGTGAGTGAAGGCTAATGCTCCCCCTGAACCTATGCTACCTATGCATTGTTAACAAGTCAATGATCAAGAAATCTTTGTCAGTTAGATAAAAATTAATGAACATAGCATATCAATATACTGTAATCATCAACATCAGATGGAGCACCCATATCAAAGCATGCCCCACTATTTTCTTGTCTGAAAAACATATACGCTCCTTGACCCACATAAACCCACATTTGTACATGATTATACTTCATGAAACACGCGTATAATAACCTTTCTCTAAAAAATTGGATTTAAAAGTAGGATGATGCAGCAACTACTCCCAGCTTTTGTCTGAGATATTCAAATGTTTCTCTGGGAAGTGGTTTAGTGGATATACCAACAACCTGTTCTTTGGAGGGAACATACTCCAATTTGATCTTTTGTTCAAGTACTTGTTCACGTAGAAAATGGTATTTGATGGGTATATGCTTGGTCTTGGATTGCATGACTGCTTTGAAATACTGATGGCACTTGTATTATCACATAGAATGGAGATGGGTGGAGTAATGTGATATGAATGTCTTGCAAGGTTTGCATGATCCAAAGTAGTTGTGTGCAGCAAGATGTAGCAGCCACATATTCTGCTTCAACTGTAGATAAATAAATTGAACTTTGTTTCTTGTTGAACCAAGACATTAACCTGGAACCCATATAGAATGCACCACAACTAGTGATTTTTCTATCATCAACACTTCCTACCCAATCTACATCTACATATGCATGAAGAGTAAGATCTGCATCTCAAGGATACCATAAACCAAAGTCCTAAGTTCCTTGAAGATATTTGAAAATTCTTTTGACTGCATGAAGGTGTGATTCCTTTGGATTTGCTTGGAATCTTCCAACTATTCCTACTGCATGCATGATGTTAGGTCGGGTACCTGTTAGATAAAGCAGACTACCAATCATGGCTCTGTAATTTGGTTGATGTACTGCTCTTAATTCATCATTTGAGCTAAGATTGCATCCTATTACCATTGGGGTACATATAGGTTTAGAATCTTCCATTCCGTACCTTTTCAAGATCTGTTTGAGATATTTGGTTTGTGAAAGAAAAATACCATCTTTATTTTGTTGAACTTGTAGACCAAGAAGATAGGTAAGTTCACCAAGCAAGGACATTTCAAATTCTTGTTGCATTACTGAAGCAAAATTCTGACTCATGGATTCTTCATTGCTATAAAAAATGATATCATCAACATAAACAATAATAATTAGCAATTTATTAGTTTCAATCTTTGTATATAGATTTCTATCTGTTGAACCTTTTGTAAAACCTTGTTGGTGTACATATTTGTCAAGGCAATAATACCAGGCCCTTGGAGCCTGTTTTAGAACATAGAGTGCCTTTTTGCGTCTGCATAAAAGTTTTGCATCATTTCCAAGAATGAATCCTTCTGGTTGTTGAATATAAACTTCTTCTAAATCTCCATTCGGGAAGGCTTATTTTACATCCATTTGGTATACTTGAATTTTTGAAAGCTAGAAAGAGCAAGAAACATCCTTATGGCTTCAAGTCTGGCAACAGGTGCAAAAGTTTCTTCAAAATCTATACCTTCTTGTTGAGCATACCCTTTACAAACAAGTCTAGCCTTGTTTCTAATGACTTCTCCATTTTCATTCAACTTGTTTTTGAATATCCATTTAGTTCCTATAATATTTTTATCATGAGGTCTAGGAACTAATTCCCAAGTATCATTTTTTTTCAATTTTCTCAAGTTCTTCATATATGGCCTTGACCTAACATTCATCTTTTCATGCTTCTTTTACATTTTTAGGTTTGGTGGAGGATAATAATGCTAGATAGCTTGAGGTCCCTGTAATAGTTCTAATTGTTTGTACACCTGCCTCTTTTTCCCCTAAAATTTGAGTTTCTGGATTATTTTTCTAAACATACTTGGATGAAGTCTTTTCTTCTACCATTATCTCTTCTTCTGGTGCTTCAATGGTTTCTTCTTCAATATGAGTTTGATTTGATGTGGGAAAATAATCCCCATCTTCTTCATTGTCATAATCTTTTGTTCATTTTATCTATTTTGGATTTTTGCATGCCTCCTCAACTACAACATCAATGCTTTAAACAATTTTTCCAAGTATTTTATTATAACATTTATATCCTTTACTTCTGGAAGAATAACCAAGAAGAATACTTCATCTGCTCTGGGTTCAGACTTACCAAGTTTTTCATCAGTCCTTTTGATATAACATTTGCTTCCAGAAACTTTAAAGTATTTTATAATAGGAGTCTTACCAGACCAAATTTCATGTGGAGTTTGAGTGTTGTTTACTTGAACATTTGCTTGGTTGAGAATAGTTATGGTAGTGAATGCAGCTTCACCCCAGAAGGTTGCAGGAGTTCCAGATTCATCTAGCATAGCTCGAGCCATTTGTTGAATTGTTTTGTTCATACTTTCTACCACACCATTTTCATGAGGAGTCCTTGCAGTGAAGAATTGCCTTTTTATTCCATGTTGTTCACAAAAGTCAAAAAATTCATCTAAGGTAAATTCCCCTCCTCAATCAGATCTAAGGCATTTGATTTTTCGATCTGATTCATTTTCAACCAAAGATTTGAAGGCTTGGAACTTTTCAAAAGCTTCATCTTTATGCTTTAGAAGACCTATCCAACACATTTTGGGAAAATCATCAATGAACAAAATAAATTATTCTTCTCCATGAGGTGACTTTTTCCTTTGATGGTCCACATAAATCAGTATGGACAAGTTCAAGAGGCTTACTAGCTGACCCTTCTTTTTCCATGAAGTGAACTCTGGTTTGCTTGCCAATTTGACATGGTTTGCATATTGTATTTTCTAGGATGCTGATATCTAGAAGATCACGAACAACCTTGAATCTGCATGCTTTTCTTATTTGAGAAGAGCTTAGATGTCCCAATCTTCTATTCCACAACCAGTTTTCATCATTTTTGCTTAGATAGCACCGTTGTTGTCCTCCCTTGAGTATGTATAAGTTGTTTGGAATTCTTTTACCTTTGATCATGGTCTCTCTTGTATCAAGCTCATGAACAACACATCCATTTGATCAAAACACCACTTCATTTTCTTCATCACACATTTGACTGACACTCAATAGGTTATGCTTTAAACCATCTGCATACATAACATTTCTAGCTTTAACCTTTTCTTTCAAGAAAACAGAGCCTTTACCTTTTATGATTAAGTAGGAGTGCCATTTCCAAATGAGACATTCTTTTCCTTTTCTAAGGCATTATATGAGTGAAGTTTTTCTTTGTTAGCTATCATGTTTTGAGCATCCACTGTCAATGTACCACTGATTTTCTTGTCCTTCTGCACACAAGGCTATACCACATCTTTCTGTTTGAGATTCTTTCCTTCTCCATGTCTTGGGATTTAATGGAGTTTCATCTTTTGAGATGTTTTCTGAAATTTTCTCCTGCATTCAGATTCTTCATGACTAAAGTTGTTACAGATTAAGCATTCTATTTCATTTTCAAGAAGAGAAAATTTATTATAGGAACTTTTCTTGATCCATGTTTCATTCTTTTGATTTCTTGCTTCTCTAGTCATGATGGTTTTCTAAGCAACACATTGAACAACTTTGTGTCCAAAATTATGACATGAAAAACACTGCCCTTTAAAGAAGTTCCTGCGACTATCGAATCTATTGACCTAGTGATTGTAGTTTCTATTGATATTCATCTTTGGAGCAAATTGAGTATGATTTACCTGAGGTTGGTTGTGGCTTTTATTCATCCTTGGAGTAAATTGAGTCTGATTTACCTGGTGATCTACATTATGCCTTTGCTGACGATTGTCATACTGCTCACTAGCCTTTGTTGCATGAAGATAGCTTTTGGTGGAGGTTGACGGTGTTAGCGTTTGACATTTCACCTCAGGCTGAGAAAGGCAAATCTCAAAAGCTACATCAAACCATTCAGCCTTGTAGCTAGCCCTATGGGGTAGGAGAAGGCTCTCTCCAGTCTCTCTTGGAAAATTTTCAATTAGGGAGATGACCAACAAAGTAACACTGATATTAGGCTAGTAAACTGATAAAAGAATTTGACTTTGGGATTTTTGGGTTTTTGGTGGCAAGTTGAGGAGAGGGCAAATTTGGCTGCGGGGATGGGACATAGTTTCTGCAGGGGAGTCTTTGGGGCGAGGTAGGAGGTCGTGCTGATGTCTTTGACTGAAGTGAATGATCAGGAATGAAAGAGAGAAGGCTAAAGAGAGCAAACAATGAATTTGAATTCTCTTTAAACAGTAGAAAAACATCAAAATTAAACAAACTTAAAAGCAGACCATGACAAGCATGAATTCTTACTTTATCACTTCATTTGTTTAATATGCAGAAGTATAGAAGGAAAATGAAACACATAACAAAGCTTACAATGACTGAAGAAACACACCATCAACACATTGAGTCCACAAGAATCCCAAAGATGACTGCAAAACCCTGGTCTTCCTTGCCAAAAATTGCAGAGATACAAGAGATAATACAATGAGCTACTGCTCTCTCAAGAGTCCAACCTTCCAACCTCTGAAAATGACTAAGAAAATGCATAATATAGGCAAGCTAACACCTTTCCTTGCCTCTAGGGGTCGAGCTCATACTTCTAGGAGCTGTTTCAACCACTTCTAAACTTAGCACTAAAATCTAGGCAGTCAAAACAACTTACCTCTATAAGTTAGGAAACCAATTCATTCATTTAATTTTCACCCTTTACATGAGAAATTCTTCTAGAAGAGTTAAAAAAGAGTAAAAGTATCCAAAAAGTGTCACAATTACATCTATTAAGATTATCATTAACCTCAGAAAGTCAAAAAAGGTCAAAATTGGAATTTCTGGGCTGAACTAGTCAAATCTTGCAACATTTCCTCAACGGGTCGCACCCCTTTTCTCAACGGGTCGCGCACTGTGGAGCTCTGTTTGGGGGCCTTCCCGGTATCAGAATTTGGTGCAGGATAGCTCGTTGGAAAGGTCTACGAGACTAATTTCCAACCAAACTGGAATTTTTGAATTTGGAGGTCATTGTCCCAGTCAAAACGCAATTCTCCCAAGACTGCTTCTGCAACTCAGAAAAGGGGCAGAAAGTCAAAATTTTCATGTATTTTGACCTTCTTGAGGCCCAAAACTTGATTAAATTTCTTAGTAATGGATGAGCAAGTGTAATATTTCATGAAAAATCCAAAATTTCTGAGTTGTTGCAAAATGGAGCTACGATGACAAAGGGTCTCACCGGGGGTGAGACCCGTTGAGAAGCCAAAACCTGTAAATTTCCAAAAATTCACAAATGACAAAATTTTCTCCAAATTTCTTGAAATTTGGGCTGGGAGTCCCCAATCAAGTACCATGCTCATTCAAAGAGGCTTTGGCCAAATCAAAGAGGCTTTGGCCAAAATTTGGAGTGGATTGGGCGTTTTCCTTCGTTTTTGTGCTTTGGCCAACCGGCCTTGGAGCACCTTCGTTCTCGCCGGTATTTTTGACATTTCTTTAAACCCATGACACCTGTGAAAAAAGTGAAGGAGTTTTTTCTTCCTTTGCATGTTTTGGACAAAAACCTCTCTCATTTTTAAAAAAATCATCTTTGATTGCTCAGAAACATCATTTTAGTGAAACTTATCCCGATGTGTGGAACAAGGGTTTTGGTCGAAATGAAGTGAAATGAAGGGGATAAGGGGGTTCTAAATTCTTGAGGAAATTTTTGGGAGTAGGGAGGGATGTTAGGAAGCAGGGGAAAGTGGAATCTCATATATTGATTGAGGGGAAGGGGTCCAAAAGGGCAAAACACAGGCCCAACCTAGAAAATTGCCAAGTTGTAGCTAGAAACTAGGGTTTGTGGAAAAATGAGGAATTTGGCGGATCTAAGGGATGGGAAGTGTTTGATAAGGTACTTTAAGGATAGGGGAAGGTCTATGAACATCTGAATACAAGTTTTACTGATGATTTGACTGCCCAAGAGAAATTGCCTTCAAAACCCTAGGAGAGGGAAATGACCTTGCCTAGGTGCAATTGAAGCATGGATAAGGTGTAAGATGACTCATTAGACACTGAGATGATAATCAAAACCCGATGAATGATGATAGACTCAGCTGAATGATGACATGGATGGGCCTTTGGGCAACTTTGAAAAGAGTGAGAGCAAACCCTAGACCTAATGCCTAGTGACCACATTTTGCTTGAAGACTCACTGAAATGACAAAATTTGACCTTGACACTCTGAGACCACTTTGTAAGAGCATATTTGATCACTGGAGGAAAGCTGGAAAGACTGACACTAACATATGGCTTCTGTGATTGAGATGCTTCTTCAGTATATCCAAGACCTTTCTTTATCAGAGTAGAATGCTCAACTTTGATAATTTAATTTAAAGTTTCTGATCCTTTAGCAAATCTAAGATTGAGAGATTTAATTTCCTTAAGTTCCTATCTTAGACCGACAATTTCACATTCTAGTTTTTCATTGTGTTTTTTTCTTTTCAGCAAGTTGGTATGTCAAGGTATCTATCATCATATTCTTTTATTATAAACATATTTTGAGTTTAGATATTTCTTCATGAAGGTCTTCCTCTTCTAAAGCATCCCAAAAATTCATCATCATAATCCATGAGAAGTCTGTAATCTTGTCCAGTTTCATCTTCATCACTATTAGATAAACCATCGTTATCTTCAGGAGTATAGTAACTCCTTTTATTCACAACTTGTTTTCTATTCCCTTTTGCATATTCCTTTCCTTTTTCAAATTTATCTTTATGAGGACATCTAGCAGCATAATGATTGACTCTGCCACAAGAAAATCATTTGAAGGGTAACTTACCTCTAAACCTTCCAAAACCTCGTTGAAGCTTTTCGACAAAGTTTACTTCATATTCTTCTTCTGAAATATGTCCTGATTCATTGTGTTCTTCCTTTCCTTTTGTTGAAGCTTTGAATATGGCTTCTCTCATATCTAATGGTCCTCCTTTTCTCATCTTAAAGGCAGTTAACGTTCTATGAAGTTGCATCATAGTGATATTCTGCAAATCCTATTTTTCTTCTATGGCAGACACTTTGGATTCAAATTTAGCAGACAAAAATCTCAAAACTTAACTAAGGTAACTTCCTTAATTTCTTCACCCAGATTATTCATACAATTGACAACCTCATCTATACATAGGATGTAACTAGCTATACTTTCAGCACTATGCATCTTAAGAGTTTCATATTGAATTCTGAGAGTTTGAAGCTTAGCACGTTTTACCTAAGAGTCTCCTTCGTAGCTCAAAATGATTTTGTCCCATATTTCTTTGGCTGATTTGAGCTACATGAATTTGAAAAAATCTGACTGTGATAGACTTCCCAATAAAGTATTGACAACTATGGCATTGGTTTCATATTGCTTTTTACCTGTCGTACATATAGGAATTATTGTTGGAAATGTATATCCTCCTTCCACAATTTCCCATAAATCCATTCCAAGCAATTGTAAATAGGATGTGGTTCTTATTTTCCAATAAACAAAGTTTCTCCCATCGAACATTGGTGGTCTGATGGATCCCATGCTTTCTTGATTATTCATGTTGATGGATCTCCCTTCAAGTGATCAAGTTTCTTCTGAAGGACATGCTCTGATGCCAATTGTTGGAAATAATACTGAGAGGGGGTGTATCAATATTATCAGATCAATAATTTTATTTCCCAAATAGATTTATATACGCTACTTCAGTAAAGTGAACTAGTATGTACACATGATTGTGCTTAAAGAAACCAGCATATATGCAGAGAACTTGTGATTTAGACAGTTTATCATGTGTTAAGATTAAACCAGTATGTTAGATATTTATTAGACAGTACAGTAAAAGCAGAATAAAGCATCACACATAAGAAACACACATGAACACCAAGATTTCAGGTGGAAACCCAATGTGGGTAAAAACCACTTGTTGTTGTCGTCTCTATCTTCTTTTAATAATAAGAAAATGTGTTCACAATCTTGTACTAGTGTAGACTCATACCAGTATGTAGGCTTCTACCTGCAGAAGGTTACAACCTTCTCTCTTTTTCTAGATTCTACTGGAAGGGAGCTACAACCCCCTAGCTCTTGTACTAGCCAATATTTTTACTAGTATGTAGGTGTCAGCCTATAGAAAACTCCACTCTTTCACCAGGGACCATGTTTCATGAATTTTCAGACTAGATACTCCTGGATCAAAACACCACAAGTTGAAAGGCCACATTTCATCAAATTTTCATACTGGACCCATCAAAGCGTTTTAAACTTAAATTGAATCAACCAATATTCAGTTAATCTGAACAATCAGATAACTGACACCAAAACACTGTGTTGAACCAAAACTGTGCATCATCATCGAGAACCAACTATAACCTCGAAAATCATGCATACGCTACTTGGTTGAACCCAACCTGTATGTATACGCTACCTCCTTTAACCCAACCTACGTATACCTCTAAAGATACTGAATCATAAACTTCTGAACTACAGACTATACCAATCAGTGATATTATGAAGATCTATTGTCATATTACAGATTTCAAAACAAATAGCAAAAAGGATCACCCTTCCTTCTCAATCAATTAATCAATCTGATTCAATTTCCTTATACAACAGTTCTATGTTCAGATCTAAGAAGATTTAATTAACAGACATCAGTAAAACAACAGAATTTGATCAGATAGATCAGTCAGATCTGAAAAGAATCTTTTCTTTTTGTATATGCTACTTGAAAGAGTTGAACCTGCGTGTACACACGCTTTAGCCGAGATGAACCTACATACAGATCTACAAATTTTGACTCAGAACTTTGCTGCAATTCTAGACTTCAAACAAACCCAGATCATGAAAGATAACAAATAGAATAGGTGCAAAACATCAGATCTGGTCTCAACCAATACCAAATCATTTAAGAATAAGTCATTTCAAGTCTCATGATTCCTGATCCAATGTTGAACTCAAGTTGCACATGAATATTTCAGATCCAGTCTCAAACGTAACCCTGCAACATAATATATACTTCAGATAGAATTATTCCTTAGAATCTCATTGCTTGCACACTATGGCCCGATGATCTTCTCCTCCTTATATACTCTTAGGCCTTTCTCAATACCTTGGACCAAAACCACTTAGGACCAATACCTTGGACCCAATACCTAGGGTCCATACCTTGGACCAAATGCCTTAGACTAATTACCTTGGACCAAAATACCTTGGATCAAATACCTTGGACCAAAAACTTGGTTTTCCAACATGTACGTGCTTTTTCTTCTATGAAAGTGAGTATATACATTATATGCTACTTTTGTTCTCTTAAACTGCGTGTATATGTGCCTTGGACAAAGTGAACCAGCGGATACCTCTCTTTCTTCATTCTTTGGAGTCTGATCTGTAATCCTTTGTTGTTGACCTACTGCACTGTGAACTTTCATTTGAGTGATTTTCCATAAAGGACAACACCTGTATCATAATGCCAACATATGAGGGTTATACTAGTCCTTTGAAGCATGTTCAGGTTTGGAGTGGTGTTTCAAGAAAAGTTGGACTTCCTATTAAGTTTTGGGTGTGTAAGTTTATTCATATTCTTTATTACCAGACATACAATCGGTTACAAAATTTTTTACTTTACTCTCAATACATTACTCTCCCATCTCAACCCCCTCCCCAGAATGAGCTCCTCTTTCTTTTGTAGACCAGGGGGCTTGATGACTCAAAATTAAAACAACTGTCCTAAAAATATTGTCCAGATTCAGATGTGAATGGACAAATTCACATTATATCGTCCCTTTTCTTTCGGAAAGCCATCTAGCATATGGGGACCAAATCCAAGACGACTCAATCTTACAAAATAGATATTGGGATCGAATCAAGGATGACTCAATCTTACAAAGTAGATACTTTTACTCAAAATCCTACGAGAAAAGAAAAATATACAAATGCATATTTCATTTTATGAAGAAATATACAAACAAACGTCCTTACACCACTGTCAGTAAGAAAAGACATGATACATTTAGAGTATGAAATAAATAATCTAAGGATGAGTATAGTGTTGATGTCAGAATCTTTCTAGAAGATAATTTTTTAAGTACTGCACATGCACTTCTTTTTCATATTCCCAAATCTCATTTTCATGATTTCTAGGTGGTTGTAAAAAGTTAATAGATATGAAAGGATTTTGTTTTGGATCTGATTGTAGGTGGAATTCATTGTATTCCATTTGAGTTCCATCTCTATTGGGTGTCAGCATTCGTGTAGTGAATTCATGAGTGACGAACCAATGAATATGTCCACACCTTCTTAGTGCATTGATAAAATCAACATCTTCAATTCTGACAATGTGTTCGACATGCTTTTACAAGATTCCTATCAGGTGTGCATGTGGTTCTGAGAACCCATCAATCTTTAGTCGACATAAGTTATATGGCTTTATCAGGAGAGCACTGAGTCCATAGATTTTCCACCAGCTGATAAACTAGGGCGGAAAAGGATCTTCCTGTTTCATTTGGGAAGTTGGCCAATCTTCATACCTGAAATCAAACTGTAGATGATAAAATAAGTTAGAGGAAATATTTTCTAAATTCATGCATTGGAAGAAAGAATTCTCCTACTTTTCTAGATCAAAATCAGTCCTCTATAGTGGATTATTGAACTGCCTGATAGTAATCCTGCAATTTCCAATTCTGTCATCTTCTTCATAAAAGAGTTCATAGGAAATGTTGCCTATATGGACCAGATAATCTATCTCACTGATTGCTAGATCATTTTCAATTTCTTGGTCATGCCAAGTCCAAAGATTGGGAACTCCTTCTCTCTAGCAAATTTCAGATACTAGATACCATGTTTCATCATGATCTAAAATGATTTCTCTCATATCATATCTTACCCATCCCTGTCCGTCTTCTATTTCAATAGATATTCTAATAAAATTACATGATAAAGAGTGAATAGAATTTTTCTCTAAAAATTCCCTTGACAACATGTCAGCAAAAGAATTTTTATGTCCAGGAATGAATTCAATTTCAAAATCATACTGACTAAGAGTCATTACCCATCTTACCATAGCAGCATCTTCAAATTCACACTTGTGAATAGCAAAATTTAAAGCTTGGCAATCTATCTTAACCAGGAACTTAGTGTAAATAACAAAGTCTTTAAACTTTTCTATTCCCAAACAAATTGCTCTGAGTTCCTTCTTGAGGCTGGCCCAATTTGCTTGAGATGTTGACCATAGTCCAGAAGCATATTGACAAATTTCCAGTGAGTTTTTCTTTTCTGGATCTTCTTGACAAAGAACATCTCCCCATCCAATATTACTGGCATCTGCAATAATTACTTTCTTCCATTGTTCTTGGATCGGACACAGAGGCTAAATTCTACGAATCCTATCCTTGATTTTCTTGACTGCATTTGTGCAATCTTCGTTCCAGGGAATGAGATCTTTCTGTAATCTCTTATTCAGTAATTTCCTTCCTTGTGCACAATGATGAAGAAATTTGGAGACATAATTAAAGCTCCCTAAGAATCTTTGCAACTGTGTTTTGTCCAAAATTTCATCAGGAAAATTATCTATGAAATCTAGACTTCTTTGGATTACTTGATATGAACCATACTGGATATTATATCCAAGAAAATCTATCATAGCTTTGAACAATTTCTTCTTATTTTAAGAGAGAACTATCCCTTTTTCTTTTATCCTCTGGAGAAACAGTTTCAGATGCTTAATATGAGATGGTATATCATCAGAATATACATGAATATCATCAATGTATTTTTTACAAATTCCTTCATACCTTCAAACGTCTCATCCATTATGCGCTGGAAGGTTGATGGAGCATTGACGAGTCCGAATGGAATTATGTTCCACTAAAAATGACCTTCAGGAACAGAAAAAGTTGTTTTCCATTTATTAGGTTCCTTGATGCCGACCTGCTAAAATCCTAATTTCAAATCAAACTTTTAGAAAATCTTTGATTTTAAGATTCATGTTAGGATTTTGGAGGGCTTTGGAAGCGGATAAGCATCACAATCTAATAGATTATTCAGTGGTTTGTAGTTTACCACCAACCTTTGTTTTCCTCTGGAAATATCTACATGTTTGTTTACATAAAAAGCAAAGAAGGCTATTGGACTTTTGCTTTTTCCGAACAGGCCTTTCTGTAAAAGACTCTTGATCTCTTCTTTACAGTGAACCATCTATTCTTGGTTCATCGGAAAAGATTTCGATCTTCTTAATTTACCACTGAAGTCATTTTTCAATGGTAACTCAACTTCATGCTTATGCACATGCCAAAAGGCATTTGGGTCTTCAGAGCAGCATTCCAGAAATTTATTTTTCAGATTGGCTATCTCCCTATCAAACTTTCCTTGTTCAATGTTTCCATCAATTTTTAAAATCTCCTTCTTTTCCATTTTGGATAGTAATGTTTCTAATTGTTCAATCCTTCTGATTCTATTGGGTAAGCTGGAATTTACAGAAGGAAAAAACAACTCTTTACCTTCCAGTTCAAGAAAATAACCATATCTCCTTGTTTGCTAATCAAATTTTGCTCCATGCTTATGGAAATTCTAGAAGAAAGGTGTTCCTAAGTACATTGCGCAATCCATCCCTGTAAAAATTGGGCAAACCACATTTATTCCAATAGAATCAGTTAGGAAAATATCAACAGGAACCACTGAAGTAGTGATGATATCTCCATTCGTTGTTGTAACCTTTGGACAAGTAGTTGGCCTTCTGAGATGAGTATCAACTACTGTATTATTTACAATATTTAATCTTGAACCAGTGTCCACAAGGACTTTCTAGTATTCCACTTGGGAACCAATTCTGACTTTTAATTTGATGTAATACATTATATCTCCATTAATCTGATTGCAACCTAATCCTACCCTTTCATCATCTTTCTCATCATCAATGTTGGATTCTTGAATCTGTATACCTGGAAAGGGTTTCTGATGGAATGTCCAATTTTGTGTTTGTGCAAAAGTTGAAGGTTGTTCTGCTTTCATTTTCCTGAGCTGGCAATATTGGTGACTTTCAATACAAAGCCTTCTATTTTCTTTTACTGTCTTCCTTAGATCTTTTGTTGCCTAGTGGATACTGGGAAAAGTCTGGGGAAGTTCTTCTCCAAAATATTCTTGCCTGAATTGCTTGGTCAAGGCTTCTACTGAGAAAAGAGAAGCTCGAGGAACATATCCTCTATTAGGATTGCTTTGCTTGGCTGTCTTAGAATTTAAGTGATTGATTAACAGCTCTTTATACATATCTTTAATTGTGGGTTTGTTGCTTCCGTCATTTGCATGAAAAGATTTGTAGTTTTTTCATCAGATTCGCAATTCTTCATCATATTCAAGGAATGACACTGGTAGACATCTGGGTCACTGCATTCACAATTATCTTTGAAACATTCTGCACAATGTGGATCATTGCAATATTCTTCTTCTGAGTCAGAAGTATTAGAATCACAATTAAATTTATTGATGTAATCTAATTCTTCTTCACTTGTTATTTCCTCACAGTTATCAAGAATATTTAAACAATTTACTTTACCAGATTTATTTATGTAAAATGCTTTCTTCTTACCTTTCTCCGGTTTCTTTTTTTCTTCCCCAACTCTGGACAGTTTGGAGAAATGTGTCCTTTTTTGTTGCAGTGGTAACATTGAACTTCCTTTTTTCTTGTAAATAGTTGCATCTGTTTGTAATCTTTTGGCTTCTTTTGGTGGATGATCTTTTTGCCTGAAAAATTCTTTGTTGCGTGCTTCTTTTTCCTGTAAGCACACACACCTCTCCCCTCTGAATTTTTTGGAGCAGAAAATTGTCATTGCTTGCACAAATGCTAGTAACCATGCAGCTTCTTTGGATTCATGGCTGCCCTGGCTATCTTCATTTGGGAGAAAAGTTCAACAATTATGGCTTTGACTGCCTGCCTAATTACTCCAAATTTGTATTCACCAATGCTTCCTGGCAATTTTCTAACTATTTTTGTTGACACCGATAATGGTAAGGATGAAACAAATATTTCCTTCCATTTGGGTTCAAGAATGAGTTCTGGTGACAAAGTATGCAATCTATGCAGGAACTCATTAAAGTATTCATCAAAATGCTTCATATTATGAAGTTTCATAGCAACAAGAGTAATAGCAGTCAGATCATTATTTATCTGTGGGAAGCCAATAAAGTTAACAGTAATGCCATAAAGTAAATAGCTAATCATATTTTTTATTGGAAGTGAGGTAAACGGATCTACGTAAGTACTTCCATCGTCATTCTTTACCTGTGAATTTTCCCAATTAGTCAGCAATAGAGGATCTTTGATCATTTCTGCTTTTAGCCAAGAATATAAAGATCCTTCAAACCCTCCAATGATTCTTCTTGTAGAATTTATGGGTCCACTATCATCAGCCAGATAGGTCCTGTAGCATACTAACATGGAGTGCATGACTGATAATACTTCTACTTATGTACAGTTGTCAATATCCCAAGAATATGTCGAGGAGGCTGACCAATCTTTGTGATACTCAGATTTCATCATATCCCTTCTATCTGGAGCAGGGGACCAAGTGGAATTCCATGTGGACCTAGAAGTAGTTGCATGAACTGCTTCTTCATTTGGAATATTAAAATGAACTTTATCTTGAGGAGAAAAATTATGTACAAATTCCTCAAGACTTTCTAGTGAAGGCTCATCATTGTTTATTTCAAGTTTGTTCAAACATGTCTCTTTGTCTTCTTCTAAGTTTTCATACCATTTGTTTTCTTCTTTGTCTTCTTCATCTTCTGGAGCAATTTTCTTTATCCATTCTATGAAAGAAGAGCTAGTTGATGGATCTATTTTGGAAGAAATAGAGGGATTTGGCTTTAGATGGCCAAAGAAACTAGGTGCAGCAAAAGGTGCATAAGAATATGAAATCCCTGGTTTTGGAAACTCAATCTCTGTTGGTTGTCTTATGAGACTAGAGACAAAGGATGAAATAGTATAAGGCATTTGAGAGTGAGGTTCACTAAAAAGAGTGGTAGATTTGTATGAATCTGTAGGATGTCTCTTTTTGAGTGAATCAACATAAATAGAGACATTCGAGACTTGCCTCTTGAGTATGTCAAGGCTAGAATTAACCTTAACAATTTCTCTTCCCTGGATAATTGTTACATCTTGAATTTTCTTTTCTGTGGATAACTTAAGGTTATTCAGGCTTTTAGCTATATGTTTATCATTTTCTACAAGAGTCTTGACATTCTCTTTTAAACATATAGTAGCATAGTCTTGTTTCTGAAGCATTCTAATCATCATTTCTTTTAGAATATTATTCATGTCCTCAATAGACGTATACTTTGTTCTTAGAAATTTTTCCAAACTGGAAAGATCAAGGTTCGTCCAGTTTGTAGCTAAGACAGATTCTTTGATTAAATCTTTTGTTTGAACTGGAGACAGTTTATAAATTTTTCCATCCTATTATCTGATAACAAAGTTTTTCCATGGTGGAAAATAATTTTCTATTTGATAGATTTGTCCATCAAAAAGTTCCCATTTGTGTTTTGGAGGGGAACCAGATCTAATCATGTTTATTTGCAGACTACTGCAAATTTCTTTCACCAATTTTTCTCCTTTTGTCTTTATGACTTGTATATTTTTGGGTAGGTTTGGTTTAAACAGCGTTTTCTGTATTTTTGGAGAAAAGTCAGGACTTACTAAAGGAGATGGAATTATGACAGCATTAGATTCAATCTTTCCTTTAATGAAATTATCAACATTAAGAATCCTTTTTTGTTTTCCCTGATTTTTGAACTGTTTTCTTAAGGATTCTTCTATCTGATTCGAGGAAGGGTAATACCATTCATAAAAAGAAATCCACTGGTTATTAGATTTCATCCAATTTCTCCATTCCTCATTCTTTTGTTTATTGAAACTTTTCTTTTTGGTTTTGGGAATAAGCTTCAGTTCTTCAACATATTTGTTTTCTAACTTGTGTGTGAAAATGTCCCAATTGAATATTTTCTTCTTCCACATATCATCTCGATCGTACAGACTAATTCCTTTAAAGATCTTCAAGAATGCAATGATCTCATTATCTGAAGGAATTTCCACACTATTGGAATTTTATTCATAGGATTTTTCCTGTATGATGGGATTTCAGATCCATCATTAAATCCTAGGCCTTTATGAGTATTCTTTTGTACTGACTGTATGATTATCTCTTCATGAATATTGAAGAGACGAGTTTTGGTATAGTCCTGTTCAGGTTTACTTTTATCTTGTATAAAAGTAATCATGTTTATCCTATTTCTGTCTTCTTGATTATCTCCATGCGGGGTAAGTGGCTGTGAAGAAAACTGACAGTATGTTTTGGAACAGTGAGGATTGTCACAAACAGCAGCTAAAAGGGTTGCTAGATGAGGCAACATGATTCATAATCAAATTTTTGATTGATTCTAAAAATGCGGGGTCTACTGAGTAAATGGGAGGCAGTGTATGTACATAGTTGGAAATGGATATAGATGGTCCACCACGCTCAGCTCGTGACTCTGGGTAGATGGTATGAACATTTCCATCTTTAGAGGTAAAAATTGTGGAGGAATTTACAGGTGATGGTCTGGTAGGTTTTCTAATAGTTTCCCATTTTGTAACCCATTCTGCAGGGGGTTTTAAGGCAGCTCTAGGAATCATCTACGGTGCTATGAGATTCATTCCATAATCATGAGTGATTAATGTTGTGATTCTAACTGTGAGCAAACAAATTTAACTACTGAAGGAGTAGTTTTTTTGTAAAATTTTACCACAGAGGACCACCAAATGGCAATATTTTTCTATCATCATCAAAGTCATCATATCCATGTGTTTGCAATCTGAGCGTAAGAGAATTGATTGCATTGGGATCTGATAGGGATATGGAAAAGTTAGGGACACATAACCATGATGCAGAGCCATAGGCAACAGTACCTTGGCAACCACCGATGAGAGCTTTTGGAGAAGCTATCCATCGTCAATCAAATACACAGGAAAAGAAGGCCACATCTTGTCCTTTCCTGTGTAGAGGTTGAATTCCCACTTGGACATGTCCAAAGTGGGTGAAATTATAACCTACTTTCCGGGAAACGTCAAATTCAACTTGGTTGATAATGTTTAAAAAATGAAGGATATTATTGTTAGAGGTAGTTTGCAAGACTTCCTCTTTCACCTTACATCTCCAAAACTGGATAGTGTCCAATAATTCTAAATTCTTATAAACATTTTTCGGATCTATCTTTGGAAGAGACTAAGATCCAGAAGGAACGGGTTCAGAAAATAAATTAACAGACTTTTCTTGTATAATAGATGCATGTGTAACAAAATTTTGTCTTTTAATATCTTCATCTTTGTGTTCCTTTAAAATTTCTTCAAATGATTTATCACCAAATTCATGACGAGAACTATTAGAAGGACGAGAATCTATAATATGAAACTTATACAGTGTGATAAATATGTAGTGGATTAAAAATAACTTGTGCAAAACGGAGTATTGTGAATCTCGAAAGTAAATATCGATTATCACTGGAAATATGATCGCAAACAGAGTTGGTTTTGCAGCTTCCTCTTAGAACAAGGGTTCAAGTTCTACATCCAAGTCTTTCAATGTCTTCAAGCGCCATCCATGCAACATAATAGACTACAGACCTATTCAGGATATCAACGAACTCAAAGAGATATTCTCAAACAAAATGCAACTTGGATCTGATACCATTCTTTATTACCAGACATACAATTAGTTACAAACTTTTTACTTTACTCTCAATACATTACTCGCCCATTTCATACTTTGGGGACATTTATGCAAACCTTGTATTTAAAAGAAGAAATGAAAAGGAAAACAGTTAATTGGAGGCACTGATAGCTAAGTTCTGTAGTGATTTTTCCTTTTCAGATGAGGATGAGAATATAGTTGAAGCTTCAAAATCAATTAAGAGAGTTTTATTCCCAACTAGAAATCCTATTGTCGAATTCAACAACTATGAGGATTATGGAAATCTACATGAATCAATATTCCAAGAAGTTGTTGCTTTCGGAAAGATCAATAAAGAACCAAATGGAGATGATTGAGAGGAATTAAGGAATTTTTCATTTAAAGAATCTAAAGGGAGAGAAGTATTGAAAATGCAACAAGATGATGGAGCTTAGTGAAAAGAAATCGCCTTCACTAAGTGTGCCCGCAGGTTATTTTTGGCGCAAATTCTATTTTTAGACTATGTCTATTTTTAGACATATGGATCATGGTCTATGAGTTGTAGGATGCTATTTATGTATGATTTGTCAAGTTGGTAAAAATAGATGGACCTCTATTTTTAGACATATGGGCGGAGTCTATTTTTAGACTGCCAGTCTAAAAA
>APFE031114156.1:93441-121379 GCA_000404065.3 Pinus taeda
ACAGTCAAATATTATTAGCTCTTAATAATATTTGGACTATAAACATTATCTTATTCTCTTGGAGCACTTCAATTCGAGCTACGGATGTGGCACATGCAGCTGCTAGAAGGAAATACATGGTTCTTATGGGTTACTTGATCTATTTCATGGAGGACTTCAGTTAGGACTTCAGTGATTGAGTTCTGTGGAGTTGGATCAGGAGTTGATGGAGTTGTGTTCAGTTTGACTTAATTGAACTAGTTGTGTTTAGTCTAGCTAACAAATACACTAGTGTTGAGTGATGTGAATTAGTTATTAATTAATTAACTAATTATTAACTCATAAATCAACTGAGGAATACATCAGTTAACTCAGTGCATGGACAGTTCAGTGAAGAGAAGTGTTAGAGATAAGTGAAAGGGAAAGACAGCTGTCAGTTGTGACTATAGTTTTGCATGAGATTTTCACATGCATGGATTGAGTATTGTCAATGAGGATTGCGTGGTATATCCAAGGGAAATACAAATTTGGATCATTCATTCATCAGTATTCTCATGCAAGATTGTGCAGTGGAGGTAGGCAAGCAGCGGAGGAGATTTGAACCAGTGATTGATTCAAATCTGAGCTAGTTTGTGTGTAACAGGTGGAGATAGTACTGAGTACTTGTGAGGAGTATTGTACTATGTATTGTTACATGTTCTCAATCAATATAATATACAAATAGTTGGGGGCTTTCAGCTGTATGCTTTCCCCGGGTACATACTGTGTTGATATGTGCGATTGATGTTTCAATGTGCGCATGCAATTGATGTTTTAATTCCGTAATTTGATGATCAACGTAGAGGAGGTTATGTATTATGCATGATTATGCAAATAGTGTATAATCAGGATAATCTCTGTGAATAAGTGTCATATTATTCAAAATTTCTACAAGAAGTATCAAATATTATCCAGCAGTAGATGCTCCCCATTTGAAACCCCTAAAGTTGTAGAAGACTAATATTGGAACCTAAGAAAACCCCAAGCTAGCCTCTATTGGTGATTATTGGGACAAACAAACTACAAAATAAATATTTGATTTTCTTAAAAAGTATGAATATTTATTTCCTGCGTCAATCTCAAAAATCAAAAGGATTAAGGGAGATTTGGGCGAATTGAGGATCATTTGAAACCTGATGAAAGGTTATTCAAACACCAGCCATACCATGTGAACCTATGAGTTAAAGAAAAGGCTATGAAGGAAATAGATAAAATATTGGTTACATGTCTCACATTTCTAGCTGATGAAGTTAAATGGATCAGTCTTATTTGTATTCAAGACAAAAAGGACACAAACGATATTAAAGTTTGTGTATATTATTGAAATCTTAATAATGTCTATGTTTATAATCCATTTCCCACTCCTTTCAATGATGAAGTATTAGACAATGTTGCAGGTTAGGAAACCCACTCCTTTACAGGTGGATTTTCTGGATATCATCATGTTCGTATTGTTGAGGATAAAAATAAAACCACTTTCACCACCAAATGGGGTTCATATGCTTATCATGTTATGCCATTTGGTGTTAAGAATTCTCCAATTGTATTTTCCATGATTTTTATTTTTCTTTCAGGGAATATATCCATAGAATTTTAAAGTTTACATGGATGATTAGACATTTTATATCCTTTTGAAGAACTCTAGTTTGTTGCGGGTCATGTTTGATCATTGTAGGTAGTTGTAGATTTCATTGAATTTGAAGAAATGTATTTTTGTTGTGCCTTTTGGTAATTTTTCGGGCCATATTATTTGAAAGGATGGTGTATATGTAGGCCTTGCTAAAGTTGGAATGATTCTAAATATGCCTCCTCCAACAAATGTTAAACAAATGTGGTCTACAATGGGCATACAATGTATTACAGAAGATTTATCCATAACTATGCTTTAATTACTATGCCATTGGAGAAGGTGTTGAACAAGGCTTAATGGTTTGTATGGAATGAAGAATGTGATGTCTCTTTTAATACTTTAAAGGAAAACATTGCAAGTGCTATGATATTAGTTTACCCAAATTGGAACAAAGAGTTTCATGTACACATTGATGCATCTGGAATTGCTTTGGGTGTTATTTTGGTGTAACCCAGTGAAGGTAACCTTGATTGTCCCATTTATTTTGCTAGCAGGAAACTTTCTAATGTTGAAATAAATTATACAATAACTAATTGAGAGACCCTTGTTATGGTATATTCACTCTAGAGTTTTATGCACTATTTATTTGGAGGTCCTTGTTGGCTCTCCATTTTTGGTATTTCTCCACGTACATTTTCCATCTATCCATCATCCTTTTCTATCATATCATAGTCATTTTCCCACATTTTTGCCTCTTATTGCACAAGGTAAAAATAGTTATGTATTTTAAATTTTAGAAATTTTAGTAAAAAATTAGTGTTAAAAATTATTTTGACTAGAACAAAAATTCTCATAATGGCTCCTTTGAAATCATATGTGCAGGACACCAGGGTGGAAACTGAAGCTATATTCGAGAAGCTTGGGAACCAAGGATTGAAAAAATCATATTGGCACAGTCTAAATGAGTCATAATCATCTTGGTCAATGTTGGTCAAACTTAACCAGTCACTCAAAATTCCCTAACTAAAAGGGGCAATTTTGTAATTTTGTGGGATTTTGCCATATTTTGTGCAACCAAAAGGATGATTTCGACTTGAGTAGATGAATTAGGACTCTTATAGGTTTTTATATCTATTTTAGCTAAGTTTTTTATATTTTTGGCTTATTTAAGCACAACATTCAACACTTATGAGCATATATTATGAATATTGAGACTACTTTACTTCTGAATATAATTTGAAGAGCTCGTTTTCCATTTTCTTGTTGTTCTTGCTATGGAATGTGATCATTGTTATACATTAGCTGAAAGTTTCAAGTGTACCAAGCAAGGGTGGAGGGCCCCCATTCTAAGCTAAGTAAATTGCATTTCCACTACTTTTATTTGAACAACTACTTCCTACACTAGTTAATCTAAGGTTCCTTAAACTTTCGTTTGCTTCTAAGTCTACCAACCCAGATTGATAAGAAAATACATGTTTTAATTTACCCAGTAAATTGAACCAAGAGCCCTTTCAAGATTTTTATCGACCGCTCTGCATTGAAGTATCTTGTTAACAAACCTATTTTTGAAGGGAGAATATGTAGATCGCTACTATTGTTTCAATAATATTCATTTGAAGTTGTTGTTAAGCTAGGCCATACTAATGTGGGCACAGATCAACTTTCTTGCTTGGAGTCTCGAGAAGAAAGAGGGTCACTTGATGATTAATTGTGTGATATTGATTTATTTAGGGTTGAAGTTGTGTCAGATTATATTGAAGACATTACACTATTTAAGTAGCTGGAAAGTGCCATATGACTATGCTACTACATAGAATATGCATATGGTGGTGCATGTTTCATATTACCGGTTTATTGTAGGCCAATTTTACAAGATGGGACTTGATCATATTTTGTGCAGATGTATTATTGAACATGAGAGGGATGCTAAGTTATGGGAATAACATTGTGGTGTTGTGGGAGACTATTTGGGAAAAGAAACAACAATGAAGACCTTACTCCAATTTGGACTACGGTAGTCAACTCTCTTTAAGGAATCCAAGGAGTATGCTAAGAATTGTGATGTATGTTAATGAGTTGGGAGGCCTTCCCATTGTGATGAACTTGCACTGCATCCAGTCAAAGCTTTGTAGTATTTTGAGAAATGGGTTGTTGATCTTGTTGGACCAATAAATCCCCCATGTGATATTCACATGCTCGGTACATTATTACTACAACTGATTATTTGACATGATGGGTTGAAGCAGCTCATGTCAAAGATTTTATTGCTAGCATTGTAGCAAGGTTCATATTTGAAAATATTATTACCCAGTTTAGTTGTCCAAGAAGCCTTACAAGTGATCAAGGATCATACTTCATTAATGAAACTATTGCCATATTTCATTGTGAGAGTTCATGATTTAGCATCACAAAAGTAGCCCGTATCATCTGCAAGTAAATGGAACCATTGAAGCTTTCAATAAAATATTTGAAAAGGGACTTATTAAAGTGTGTTCGACTAACCGGGATGATGGGGACAAATACGTTCCTACTACACTATGGGCCTAGCATACTACCATCAATCGTCTACACAAATAATCTCCCTTTCATCTTGTATATGGAAGAGATTTTATGATAATTAATGAATTTATTTCTCCAAATTTTCTCATTGCACAAGCCACCAAAATGTCTGATAATGAGTCTATTATAGAGTGTTTACACGAGTTATGGGAATTGGATGAGTAGCACCTTCTCGTGGATTTTCATCAGAATGTTGAGAAAGAAAGACAGAAATACTGACATGATAGACATGTCAAAAAGAAGTTTTTCTCTATCAAAGACCAATTTTTGTTATATGACAGTAAGTACCTTAAACATCTAGGAAAGTTATAGATGCATTCGTTAGGTCCTTTCACTATTGCAGATATAAGAGAATCTGGAGTCATCAAGCTCACGAATTCTTGTACCTTTTTAAGTTAATGGTTCATGCCTTCATCCCTACTATAGTTGCTAAAAGCATTTTTCTTTCTTCTCTCTGACAAGAGGATCAGTTGCATCATTTAATGAGTTATTATATTTGGGTCATTCATTTGCCTTATTTCTTAGTTGCAAACCACCACAACCCATTGTGCTTGGGGAGGTGTATGTTGTCATTTCTATCATTTATTAAGCTAATTAATGCAATTATTTTCAGCTATTGAGTCATTTCCCCCATAACATCCAATTTTTTTGTTATTTTATTTCTGATTTCAATCCATGAAGTACTTTTAGTTATATTTTTCATCGAGGTGTTTCCCTTTCAAGTCATTTGAGTCATGTCTTGGGGATATGTGCCTTGGGTGTCATCAATACCCAAATCGAGTATGATTTTATTAATTTGTCTCATTTAATAACCAATGATCAAGTCATTCATCTCTATATCACATATTTTTCTATAAATTTTGTACATTTAAGCATCGTTACTCATTTTTCTTTTTATAACCTTTGGAGAATTTCACCTTGGCGTCCACATTTGTTCCCCCTGTGTCTAGCATTTTTCGCCATCCCCCTGTTCAGTTTGTTTATAGTCATTCACCATCTTACATAATGGCTCACTATGGCACGATAAGGAGTACCCTATTCATGTGGAAAACATTCAAAATATCATTGGATCATCTATGCATTTCCAGGATGTCTCAATTGCATTTCAGAGCACCTTGAAGCGAGGTAAGAAGAAGGATGATGACAATTTGTATGAAAAATATGGCACTGAGAACAAGGGTTGAGGAGTTGTCATTGATATGATAAATAATGATAGGATTAACTTTTCATGTTATATTATCACCTATAAGGTTATGTTGCATTACAAAAAATGAGTGTATAGTGGATATGGTTTTTTTTATGGAATTATGTGTACAAGGTGAGCCAATCAATTGGTGTATTTTCCTCTTATATGGACTTTTTACTACCTGTGAGGATGTTTCCAAGAAAGCTACACATTTCATTTATGGATATCTAGTAGTTTTTATTGCAATGATGAAATAGTACATCCTAGAGGGCTGATACTTAGCTAAAGTACCAAATGATGAAGCCCTTGCTCTTGTTTATGTTCCATTGCAAACTTGAGCTAACGCCAATATTAGAGATTTTAATGAAGATGTGTTTGATAAATGGCACACCAAGATGCTTAATGCTTCTCATATGATGATTAGGGAACCCTGTTCCATTCTAGATAAATATGCATGTGAGATGTGGTTTGGTATCAACCATGGTAACACCTATGTTCAGCCAAAGGTTGTAAATAAATACACATTTAAGATGAAGGTGTTACCATATGTATGTTAAAGCAGGAATTCCATCAAGTAGTTCTATCTTGGCTAGGAATCTAGTGAGTGAAGACTTCTAAAGGAATTGTTTATTTTTTTGATGTGTTGCAACATCACAGCCTGGATTTGATGCTCCTTCATCTTCCAAGAAGAGCTTAGCCACTTCTACCACTATTTCCAACCTTTCATGAAGTGGTTCCAGACATGTGTGTCCTTTGTTCACACCATTATGTCTATTGTGGATTCGTTGGTAAGTCCACCTACTACAACTTCTTCTAAACCTAACATTGCTCCATATGTAGGTAATACATTCAAACCTCTAGCACTTTTGTTTATTTCCATAAGACCTATATATCATCCCCTCCTACCATTGCATATATCAACCCTTCTACCTTTCATGCCTCACTTTTTTGCAAGCTTCTCTCACAAAAGTTGCCTCTAAACCCTATAATCATATTTCCAGTTATTTGACCATTATTGATATCCCAAAGAGTGAGCCTAAATATCTTGTTCACGCCACAACAATTTTTGAGGAATATGTTCACTCACAACGTGTGAATTCTTTGACTTATATCCCTATTTCATCCCCACATACTGCTACATCTTCTAAAACCATCTATGATCACCCTTCTCAACATTCTAACCTTGAAGACATCATTGATATTGTTGTCGATATGGAGATAGTTTCTGAGCCTAAAGATATAATGAAACCTAAGGATAATATAGATATCACTCCTCCACCACCTATGTAACCTTTTCTAATAATGCAATTGGAGCCTAGCATTGTTGGCTCAACATCACAACTTTCTTCATTCAATCGAGTTCTAAATTATTGCCAATATTTTGATATAGTTCCCCTCCTTACTTACCATGTAAGTTCCAAATTTAAATAAGATTCCTAGAAAGAACAGACATAGGAGCCAAAAAACTCACCACAAGGAGAGTCTAAGAAGTATGTTGTGAGTCGCCAATCATTGCAGACTATATTTCCTCCTATTGACAGTCTTTCCACCTCTTCTCTTTATAAATGGTCTTCACAATAGATTTTTCAGTTTATCAAGGCTTCCTCAACTCAATTAGAATATTAGTTGGTTTTCGCTAACTCAAGGTACATTGAGCTTGTCATTGTACATGAATGACAGCAGTAGCAACTCCTCAATGTTGTTGAGGAACGTGATAACTTATGTCAAGAGAATGAGCAACTGACAAAGTAAGTTGAAGAGATTAGTTCCAAACTCTAGCATATGTGTCTAGTTGTTGCAAGATTTGTTCCTAATTCCCCAAATTAGTTATCCTTACGTGAGGTTGCAAAATGTCTTGAGTTCCTCAAGACTACTTGTATAGAAATGATTTCCAAAAAAAATATTTGCATAGCACTATCTCCAACTTGCATAATTCTATTCCAGACCCATAACACAATTCCATTAGCATATTATCGATGTTATTGAGCATTCATCTAGTTCTAGAGACATACTTCAACAATGTACTCATAATTCCCAAGAGATATTTCACTAAGTCCAGGAATGGTCGAGGTTACTCTCTAAACATAATTATCCTTTATAAAAATTATGATACCAAAGTAAATATCTCATGGAATAAGTCCTTTCTACTACATATCTCCTGCAATGGAAAAAATTCTTTGATCAAGTTGAGGAGATTGATAAGAAGATTCATCACTTAGGGGAGTAATTGCATAAGGAAATAACTCTACTGTGAGATCTCGAGTTGGAAGTTAAAGCCTAGTTTATGCAACTTTGCAAGCTCAATCATGATGTCAATACTTAGTGGAAAATGTTTCTTGCTTCTGATCCTAAGCAACCTATTACAGAAGACACAAGAAAATTTGTTGAAAAAGTTACTACCTTGCTCACTACTTGAAAAAATATCACAGAGGATTATAACAGTTTTAAATTTCAATCTTTTTAGATAGTTCCTAAGTTGGGTCCTTTGTTTGAAGGAGAAGTAGAAAAACCGAGAGAAAGAGCATCAATAGAAATTGCGCAACCATAGGAAGGGCCAAGTGAATAGACAAAGGATTGACTCGGGGGCGAGTCAATAGACTATTGTCGAGGCATGTTAGGTAATTTTTTTTTGAATAATTTTGATCAATCTTTCCACAGAAGAATAGTGGAGATGATTAGTAGAAGAAGAAAAATTAAATGGTAAAACAAACTAGAAAGAATGAACATAAAGAAGAAAGAAAAAATAAGAGAAAGGAAGCAATTACCTAGGGACTTGGAAATGTCATGAAAGAATGATCTAGATGTCAATCTTAAAAGAATCAAGAGAAAGTGAACCACAATAGTTGGATTTTTTCAAAGGGTTCAAGTTTGGACCAAATTAAGCAAGCGTGGATCAAGGCATAGGAGAAAATATATAAAAGTCACACGGATTCTTCTAAACATAAGAATATAGAGAGATAAGTTGACATGTTGTCAGAAGGAAGTTTGAAGCCTTCTATCAGTATTATGATGTAAAACAGTCATGTTTTTGTCCCACTTTGACATAATTCTAAATAGATCTGGTGCAATTTTTGCATATCTTAATTGTAATGGTCTAATATTTTGGAATAATATAAGAGGGAGGTTGTGGGATTATACTTATATACTTTGTGATTGAATTTAGTTATGTTGGATACTCCCTTTAAAAAAAAAATCTTGATGTATTACTTTACTTGTTATGTATCAATGTGTATGTTTTATATAAGGATGTTTGAGTATATCTTAATAAATAAATAATCAATGTATATTTTATGTAACAAATATAAATCCTGTCACTATCTAAAATCCCTTTATAACATTTAGAAGTCTCGGCAGGCCTTGGGTGAGATTTTCTCCTTTGTGGAGGAATGAAAATGTTGGAATTGTGCTAGACTATGATGGAATATTTCGTTGGTAACCAATGGTTGAACCCTGGGTCCTCATGATAAAACTTTCCACCAAAAAATGGTTCCATTGTCGAGACCTTGAAAATCAATTGGGGATATAAATCATGGTTTCAAGGATTCTCAAGGGTGGCATTTGGGAATGGTGGGATGAAAAACATGACTTGTTTATCTTACAACAAGATCAATTTAGACAAAAACACTTAGGTTGAGTTAAGGAGGATATCCTATGTTGCACAGGCTAGATACTAAATTAACGAGAGATGTTGACCTTTGGGTGCAAGCGACTTTGGAAGATTACATTATTGAATTTGTTGTGGATAACTACCCATCCTTCTCCAAATCCAAAGCAGTTTTTAAGTATAGATTGGGGGAAGATAGTTAAAACAAATTCCCTTGTGGATCAAGGTTCTTATGGTTAAAGAGAGATTATTCTCGTTCCAAGAAACCAATATGGCACTATAAAACCCTAAATACTAGGGGTATGGTTTATAGGAGAGATGATGCTTATTTGCAGAAGATGAGGGGAAGTTGTGTTGGATATTGAAGAGTTCCAAAATGCATGGGATTTTAGGGCACTTCGAAGGGCATGGATAGTTGATGAGTGGTGAGAAAAGAAGTTACAAGAGATTAGGAGAAGGGGAAGAGAGTTACAAGAAATTGATGAAGCATTGCGTAATTTGAGGTTGCAAATAACAGGAATGGGTAGCCTATTAATTTGGCATCTCAAAGATAATTTCCCTGCCTGGGATAGTCTTCCTCATCAATAAATACCCCTCCTAGCCCTCGGAAGAATTTCATTTGGTTAAGGAAAAATGTATTTTTATGGAGGAAACTCACATGTGCACAAAATTTAAAGTCATCTTTAAAAAGAAATTGGACACCCTTGGAAGAATATAAATACATCTCAAGTGAACCCCATTTGGACATCATCAAGAATCTTCTTCTCTCTATTATTTGGATTAGTTCATATAGGTTTGAAATTACAGGGTCTGAGGTCATATGTGGGAAATTAAGAAATTCATCTGGAGCCGCAGGGTTGGAACAATAAATTCTTGGTTGTATTCGCTCACTTGATAGGGTCTTCCCTATGGATTGAGAGCTACAACTACATTTATGGTTACTAGCTCTGTGAAGATGTGACCTAAGATACTTTTGACAATTGACTACATACTTTGACCATTGACCGTAGGCTTGGAAATTTTGATTTGAATCAAATATCTCTATTGGGCTCATCTCTTGGATATTATTTGGCTGAATTTGATGGATAGTCTTTTGATTGGAAAATTGGAACATTGTACTCTCTCTTTGCTGAACATTTTATGACAATCTAACAAGAAGAATAATTTGAAAGGGTTTTCCCAATTGTGGTTTTTCCCTGGTCTTTGACCAATTCCTTGTGTCTCCTATTGCTCTTGATTGCCTTCTACTACCTGTTGCATTTACTATTCTATCTACAATTTTTATTGATCATTGGAATATTTAATTATGTTGAGATATTGATAATTAAAAGAAAAGAATTGGCTCCTAAAGTGATTTTAACTACATAGAAGAGTGAAAACTAACATGGTATTAGAGCTAAGGTGAAGACAATCCCAAGGAAACAAGAGAAAAGAGAAATCATTCTTGAAATAAGTTGAAGGAGCTAATTTTATGTAGTCATGATTTCTAACTCTTACTTCAGGGATAATGAGAAGTTGGGTGACTCATCTAACTATCATGATTGGAAAAAATCAAGTTGGAAGTTATATTATATGACAATGATATTTTGGAATATGTGCAAGGAAAAGTATCTGAGCCTCCATCAAATGCTTCTGATGTTGTCAAATCCAAATACAAGAAAGGTAAGGTCAAATCCAAGAAAATTATCATTGATGGTTACCAAGATAATTTACTTTTTTATGTTGATAGCTTGAAGAAGTCTAAGGATATTTATGACAAGTTGGTTAGGATGTATGAAGTCAACAACTTAAATCACATCCTATCTATTAAAACTCAACTCAAAGAAATGAATATGAACAAAGGGGAATCCATGCAATCCTATATCATGAGAGTATCCTGCCTAAGGGATCAATTACAACCTATTGGTGAACAAATATTTGATAGAAAGTTGGTGGTGGTGACTCTTAAAGGTCTTCCTCCTATTTTGGAAACCTTCATTACTACTTTAAGTAACAATAATGTTCTTCAATCATTTGAAGAGCTCATTGGTAAATTCACTCAAGAAGAGGCTAAGATGACTGCATCCTCCTAAATCAAAGGACTCTAATAGAAGATAAAGGGATATTGAATGCTACAATTGCCACAAGAATGGTCATTGTTGCAAGTATGAATCATGCAATTCACCCAAACCACATTTAATTGTTAACCCGGGGTTCTACTAGTTGTTTCAAGGCTATCGTGCACTGTATGTGCAGGCCATAATTTCCCTACCTAGTAGTGAACATTAACTATAAATTCATCAATGTGTAACCACAAGCAATAATGTAACATCAAATAAGAGTAACAACAAGTAACAATTGTAACAAAAAATATGAGTAGCAACAATAAGGATTCACAACAACGCACTGATAAAAGTTCATAGCAATAATAAACTTACATAAATAAACCTAACACACATCTACAACACTGATCCGGATTTAAACAGGAACGCAATAGATTACAGAGATAACCATAAACACAAAGATGCAGCGGAAATAATACTTCATTTCATTAATGGAAAATACTGAAATATGCTTACAACCAGAAATGGAAATAAACCAGCTAGGGCGATGGTAGCTTATCTCTGAGAAGAGATGTGTGGCTACATGCCTCTGAACTGTGTTACAATGAGGCTCGAAGGCCTATTTATTGTTGAGAAACAATGGAAAAACCCTTCACATTCCAAAACCTAACCCTGGAAGATGAAACGCCAAATTGTGGGCCCCTTTTTTGGGTAAGTTGGTACATCAACTTCCCGGTGTCGCGAATTGGTCGTCTTATCTCTGTTTGACGCGCATGATAGCCCGTTGGAAATATCTCTCCGAGGACTACGACGAAAAAGACAATTTTTAAACAACAAAATCGTTGGGCGGTAGATTTCCCAAAAAATGTCGTTTAGGGCCTCAAAACGGCTCTGGAAGTTTAGGACCCGAAAAACTGCTAAAAATAGTAAATTGTGCTATAATTAAGGAAACTGAAAAACTGAAAGAGACAGTTGTGGGAGTCCAAATGGGATAGGTGGGTGGCCACCAACATTCTTGATAAATTTATCATGCCACTTCATTCTCTGTTGTTGAATAGCAGTAGTTTTCTGGACAGCCAATGAACGGATCTCATCTAACTCATTGATTTGTTCCATCCAATGTTTTTGGGCCTCTGATAAGTCTAATCCCACTTCCAAAGCTATTTTGAGCGTGATGATCTCAAATTCTACTGGAAACTAGGGGGATTTTCCATGGACTAACTGAAATGGTGAAAACTAGGTTGTATTCCACCATGTTGTACTATACGCCCTGTTACACAGCAATTTGTCACCATCCCTGTTACCCCTCTCCCGCATCTTGGAGGACTCATTTTGGGACTTATGAGAAGTGACATGACCTGCAAACACTTGCATTGCATTCCCCTGAACATGAGCTTCATTTGCCCTGAAGACATCTCCTACTGAAAAACCCTAAAAATAGCTCTTTTTCCATTGACGTGGTTCCATAGTGCAGCCCTCGCACCAAGGGGGGAAATCCTCCAAAGAGGGCGTGCCAATTGGTGCTCTGTCGTAGAGTCACACCCGCGCCAACCATAATCAAAGGTGTTTTTTAAAAAACAAACATCGGAAGTTTCGTCCTAACAAATTCTTGGACTGCATCTATCTTGAGTTGGGTGGTTTGGCTATAGATTTTCATAGAGAGGAAGTGGTTTTCGATCTCTCATGGAAGCTTCCTTGATGATATGGCCAATCCCATGATTATTATGGATGATCCCAACTTCCCTTCCACCATCTATAAAAGCTTGTCCATTTTCCTTAGCAAGCTAGTTCCAGAGTTCCAGAGTTCCAGAGATTTAGAATTGTCAAGTTTCCAAGAGCTTCATGCTACAAGAGCCTTCTTAATTCCCATAAGGCCAAATCCAAGCAAGGAGATTATTGTCCAAGAACCAAAGAGAGAGGCTTGTTCCTATTCCCAACAAGCTTTGCATGACATGTGTTGCTGACTACCCAGCCAAAGGAGAATCTAGCGTCAGAACTTTGGCTGTATTCTTCTTTGATTATTATTAATAGATGACTATTGGTTATGGTTCCACTCTTATTGTTATTTGTGATGATGATGAGCTATATCCTTTCTGACTGATATATAGTTGCATATGTTGGATTTTATGCTTGTGTTTGTGTCGTTTCTTGTATGTTCAGGTGTCCATTCATGGAGATCGTGAGGATTGTGATCTGCCAGAGCGAAGGAATGGGAGCACCACCTCTTCTACAAGCACTAGCGTTGGAATCCAGGTAGGCCTTCATCACTGGTCTTTTAATTTGCAATTAGGAACTTGCGTTGTATCATTGTATGAGTGTTGCTAGACCCGTTCTGGGCTAGTAGGGATCACCTTTGTCCGCAGAGGGGATTTACCTCCTCAAAAATTTGGCGACTCCGTTGGGGAGCTTGTCTTGCCTTTTTGGTTGTTTCTTGGTTTTTACCTGCTTGGTCAGCCTTCTACGTTGAGTTCTTTTATTGTTTCTTGCCTCTTGGTTTACCTAGTTATCGTTGGCCTAGTCTTGGGTTGCTTCTTTTTTATTTTTGCATAGCAAACTTGACTGGCGCGCTTTTATAGCATAACAGTCCCACCAATTGGCACTAGTTTCTCATATACAACCCACGCCAATCCTTAAAAGGCGCTATTTGCAGCCTGATAGTTGCACTAGGCCTGGGAACTTTTGAAGTTTGCTTGTTTTAAGCCTTTTGAGCTTGGTCTTTGCTTTTGGATACATTTTCTCGACTGCTTGAGTGTGTTGGAGTCTTGTTTGACTGGTTTTAACCTTTACCCTTTGGGTGTTTGCCATTTTCTATCGATTTCACCTTTTAGCCCTAGGGCATCTAGTGGCTTTGTGTGTCGAGCCTTCGTTAGGTGTTTTTGGTCTTCTATTGGTCTAGTCGACTTTCTGATTGCACCCTTGCACTCGTTCAGTGGTTGTTAATCATTTCATTGCATTGTTTGAGTGACCTACCTCTTTTTCACTTGAACTCTGCTTTGTTTTGCTTTGGGCCTAGATTACTCGACTCATTTGTGTCTTTGGGACTTTTCTCGTGTTTTGAAGGACTGCTTTGTCATCTAGGAGTCTAATTGTGATAGCATTGAGTGAAATTTTCTTGTATTTACTCTTTCATTATCATTTCTCAAAGTTTGTTTAGTGCATCTTTCCATCAACATAAAAAGAAAACAAATCTCTTTTGCTTTTGATTAGTTAATGTGAATTAGAGCTTTTCGTTGTTATTAGTGATTAGTGGCTTTGAAGAAAAGTTTTTCTTTAATTTCCATTAGCTGCATTAGAGATATTGTTGGTTGTTCTATGATCATTTTGTTTGTGTGAAAGCTCTCAACTCTCTCATAGTTAGCATTCATCAAATGAAATGATATATTGTAGCATATAGTTTGCATTTAGGAAATTTTGAGACATTACATACGGTAAGGCCTGAAAACTCAAACGTAATACAAGATCAACTTTAAAATGAATTGAATGAATCTAACAATTCATTGGAACATAGCACACACTGTTTAGAGGTCTAGGCTAGAGACGTGCTCCCGCATCATTAAACCTAGTCACTTTTGTTTCCACTCAAGGTTGGGTGATTCCTCCTTCTGTGACTCAATAGTGGTCTAGTACAGAATTGTGCTACCACGTACCATCGAGTATATGGGAGACCCCACTAGGTTATCATCCTTTATCCATAGGAAACTGTGTCTGCCGCCTTACGACCCGTAACGCACCGAACACAACATTCGGGAAGATTGGCTGCCGTACGGAAAGTCCTTGGTTTTCATACGATTGCCAAGGTGTATATGCAATTTTACAGATTGTCTGGTAAACCTTTGCCTAGTTCTCCAGAGTAGTCACTTTTTCTCCTTTTCGGACTCCCTAAAAGAAAAGGCCCATCTGAGCACTTGTCACTTCGGCCTCATTAAACATTCGAAGGCGACTAGAGTCATATTTTTGTACTTTTCTCGACTCTTTAAAGATGGAAAGGTTAAGTTATGACCTTTTTTCTTAAAATTAAATCATCCACGATCACATCCCCTGTTAGATTCTGCTTGTTGGTCGTTTGATTTTGTCTCTTGACTCTTTTTCAGCCTCATGTGCGTTTTTCAGTTTTGAGGGAAACTTTTCCAGAACCCACCAACCCAGGAATCCCCTCCGATGGGAATCCTGGTCACTTTCCTCCTTTTGGAAATATTGGTGCTCATTACATGGCAACGTTGTCCCTTCCTGGGTTAACTGTTGGGTTGCCTGTTTGGTTGTTCTCAACCTCCGTGGTCCCTAGTGTCTCAATTACTGGTCAATCTGTTCCTCAACCCGAACAACATCATGTTGATTCCACGGTGGACCTCTCCCCTTCTTCACCTGTTTCTATGTCCTCATCTTCTACTTCACCTAGTGATAGCTTGGATAAAAGTAACCAGGTGGCTAAGAATAAGAAGAAGAAGTCTCATAAGCGAGAGGCTAAAAGAGCAGCTCCTACCCCGAGTACATCTCAGGTCGGGCCACCTTCTGCTCCTCCGCGGAAGGTCAAGTTTCCTTGTAAATTGTGCAAGGATGACCATCTTCTTCGTGATTGTCCCAGCATTCCTCAGATCTTAGAAGTATGGTATCATGATCTGGCCTACCCCTCATCGTCCTCTGAAGCTCATGGTGATGCTACCCTATCAATTGGCAATGGTAAGAAGAAAGGTAAGATTCGATTCCCCTGTAGGCTATGTGAAGGCAACCATCTCCTTCACCTTTGTCTGCTCATGGATAAAGCTTCCGCTGTTTTGGAAAGTCTTATAGCTTCTTCACCCCAAATCCCCATTGGTTATCAGAGGCTCTCTTCAGACACTCTCCCTGTCGACAAAGAGATTGACTTATATTCTTCTCTTGTCCGGGCTCCTCTTTCTGAATGTGGCTGTGCTAAGCCTGTTCCAGACCAACCATTGGTCGAAAAGAGTGTCGACTTGGGTTCACCACCTGTCGATCACTCTATTTCAGAAGAGCATCATGCTCATGTTCTTCTCATCTCATCAGATTCTCCTGAGTCTAAAAACGACCCTCCTATCCCATTTGATCCAGAGAGTCCTTCTTCGGTACCTTTAGAGCAGGGGGGCAATCATATGATTCCCCCACCAAGTAGTTCATTTGTTTCCTTCGACTGGAGTCATTTGACCACCTTCCGCCTTCCATCCCATGTGCCTTTCTAGATTATAGTACATGCCTATGATAAGGCAGTACCTGGCACTGTTTTGGATGAGGGTGCATTTGTCAGTCTTATGCCTTCCACTACTTGGAAAGCTTTGGGCTCCCCACAGCTTGTGCCGGTCGCACAGAATCTGTTGGTGTTTGATGGAGGAACCAGTCAACCATTAGGGATCCTTCCAAAGTTCCCTATTACTTTGGGAGGAAAAACCGTCTATATAGATGTACTGGTTACCCAAGATACTTTAGATTTCAGTCTTCTCCTTGGCCGTGACTATGTTTATGCCATGGGGGCCCTTGTCTCTTCACTTTTCCGTATGGTTTGATTCCACATGATAGAAGAATCATGACTATAGATCAATTATCGCTCTTTAGTCCCCCGGTGCCTCCTACGTAGTTCTCATCCCCTCCTGGTTTTTATCCACCGATTGTATCTACCCCACCGCAGGTCAACTACATGGCTACTTATCCCGTGCTTGTATCCAGTTATGCTGCCATCATGCATAGTGTCCTGGGGGCATTGGGTCCTGACTTCCACGATGTTATCCTTCCACTGGGAGTGGCACTCTTGGAAGCCACGACTTCCTGTTCATTATGATGAAGTTCGTGCAGAGCATAGTTCACTTTCTTATGTTAAGCTCCTTAAAAAATGAAAATGGGTCTAGTTGAGCATAGTTCTTGATCTTGTGTCAAGCTCGTTAAAAAATGAAACGAGGGTTATGAGGATAGTTATTTTACTATGTCAACCTCATTAAAAAATGAAACAAATCCCTTTCCAAGTTGAGTCTTTTGACTAAGATCTCGTAAAATACGAGTCGAGTCTTTCCAAGATCTTGAAAGTGAACCTTCATTCCATCCACTTTGTTGAATGAAATGACGCTTGGGGGGCATGTGCCTTGTTTTGCTGGGGGCATGCGAACTTATAACAAGCATAGTTTTTCATTTCAAGTTTGTGTAAACATGAAACCGAATCCAAGCAGAGTTCTCCATGGTTCAAGCTTGTGTAAAAATGAACCCATACCCAATGTACATCTCGTGATTATTGTCTTTATCCGCTAAATTCTATTAGATGAGCCTTGGTTGTTTTCATCCCATCGCCACCATCTCTTTGGCCGATCATATGCTTTCACTTGCTTGTTTTCCTTTCATGAGGGACCACAGTTAAGAGTGGTTTTGTTAGCCAGCCTCTTGACCATTACATGTTTTTAGCAGTTCCACCATTGTCGGAACCAGTTTCTACCCTTTATACCACTCGTTCCTTTAGGACGAGTCACCTTTAAGCTCTTTTCTAACTCGTAAAATATGAAAAGATTGTCGAGTATTTTTTTCCCTTTTTGACTCGTTAAAGAGAATAAAAATGGAGGTCTGCTTTCAGCTCCTTTCTAACCGTTTAAAGATGAAAAGATTGTTGAGTTATTCCTCTTGACTCGTTAAACGTAAATAAGAGGTTGTCATCTTTAAGCTCTTTTCTAACTGCGTAAAGATGAAAAGATCGTCGGGCCCTTGTCGTTTCAGGTTCGTTAATAGTTACGAAACAACGTGATTTCGGTCGCTTTTTTACTTTTTTAGGTCGAAGTCACTAATCATGAAAATTACTCCTCGATCATAATGGTCGGGTAGTTCTTTCAAGCATTGTTTGATACTTTTTTGGGCTTGAGAGACACAACTTTACGAAAAAGGACACCCCTGGAGTTTAATTTTCTGTTGTCTTTCCAAACTCTCTAAACATGAAAAAATGTCGAGTTCTTCCTCTGTCAGACTCGTTCAAACTTGATGACATTGGATTCCATCGGAATGACGCTTTACAAGCATATGCTATCCCCGTCAAGCTTGTTCATAAAAATAACTGGGGTACTCGCCAGAAATGGTGGGGAAAATGGAACCACAATCATTGTCGTGTCGGTAGTATGTCGCTCTTGAACATGGCACTTGTCTGCATTCGTGTCTGGGTGGGGACATCTCATCTCATTTTTCACTTTCCTCCATGGGTTTGGGTGATCCTGTTTGACCTCTAATCTGCTCTTTGTCTTGTCACCATGACCTCTAATCATTTGATGTCAAATACTACCAAGTCCGCTGTCGTGTTGCCGATATGTTCAAGAGAAGTTGAGCTCTGTGAAAAAATCAACCTCCCTCTGATAACTCACATAATCCTAATTCACAAAAAATATTATCCTCCTCTGTCTCATGTCGATGATGTGGGAAACACTATGGCCCACCTTCGATCAAGGTCACTTCCTGTCAACTTCAGCTTATTATCCAGGAAGTTGATCTAGAGACTCCCTGTTGGTGCCTTGGAGCCTGCATGCCTCAAGGGCAAGTTCTTCGCGTTTGATGTGAGGTTTTCATCATTGGCCTCTGATCGAATGATTCTACGGGTGTTCAACACTGGCTCACTAATTCGCATGTCATAGATTGTACCTATAGTACCTTGAGGTCCATTGTCATTATTGGTGGTACCTCTTGCGTCTATTAACAGTTTTCATCATCAACTGGTAATCAGACGATGTTCCTACATGTTCGACTTCGACTCCTATATTTGCATGCTTGAACTTGTACTTTGTTCAGATCGAGATGGAGCGCAAGACCCTAGATTTTGTCTGTTGGGATCCAGGCTACAATATTGTGGATTATTATGATTATTACATGACTCATTCACTGGATGGTTGTGACCATGCCTGAGTCTGTTTATCGATCCTCACTGGATGGCTACGTCCATACCTTGGATCTACATTCTTATGTACTCTGCTATGGATGGTTGCGCTCATACCACATATATCATCTACTTGAGATATCAGTCGTACTTCTCCACGTAGGTTTTCCAGTGGTAGTGTTTTCGGTTGGACATGTTCTTGTAAAGAATTTCACCCCTCTCTCTCTCTCGAGCCTCATACTTTAGGGGGCATCTGTTACACAGCAGTTTGTCACCGTCCCTGTTACCCCTCTCCCGCATCTTAGAGGACTCATTCCAGGACTTATGAGAAGTGACATGACCTACAAACACTTGCATTGCATTCCCCTGAACATGAGCTTCATTTTCCCTGAAGACATCTCCTGTTGAAAAACCCTAAAAATAGCACTTTTTCCATTGGCGCAGTTCCATAGTGCAGCCCTCGCGCCAAGGGGGGAAATCCTCCAAAGAGGGTGCACCAATTGGTGCTCTTTCATAGAGTCACACCTGCACCAACCATAATCAGAGGTGTTTTTTAACAAACAAATAGTGGAAGTTTCATCCTAACAAATTCCTGGACTGCATCTATCTTGAGTTGGGTGGTTTGGCTACGGATTTCCATAGAGAGGAAGTGGTTTGCCACCTCTCATGGAAGCTTCCTTGATGATATGGCCAATCCCATGATTATTGTGGATGATCTCAACTCCCCTTCCTCCATCTATAAAAGCTTGTCCATTTTCCTTAGCAAGCTAGATCCAGAGTTCTAGAGTTCCAGAGATTTAGAATTGTCAAGTTCCCAAGAGCTTCACGCTGCAAGAGCCTTCTTAATTCCCATAAGGCCAAATCCAAGCAAGGAGATTATTGTCCAAGAACCAAAGAGAGAGGCTTGTTCCTATTCCCAACACGCTTTGCAAGACATGTGCTACTGACTACCCAGCCAAAGGAGAATCTAGCGTCAGAACTTTGGTTGTATTCTTCTTTGATTATTATTAATAGATGACTATTGGTTATGGTTCCACTCTTATTGTTATTTGTGATGATGATGAGTTATATCCTTTCTGACTGATATATAGTTGCATATGAGGAGTGCAACAAAATTTTGGAAACACTTAAGGAAAAGATGGCATCTGCCCCTCTATTAGTCTTTCCAAAATGGGACGTCAAATTTCATGTGCATGTCAACGCGTCATGTATCACATTAGGGGCAGTACTTACTCAACTAGGAGCGGAGAGAATTGATCACCCAATTGCGTTCGCAAGTTTCCGGTTGTCAAAAGAAAAGAAGAATTACTCCACTACTAAGCAAGAAGGATTAGTGATGGTATACGTGCTTCAAAAATATGCCACTATCTGCTCAGAGGCCATTTTCAGATGTATATTGATCACTTGGTGCTAAAATACCTAGTGAACAAGCTTGTGTTGGGGGGGCGCATTTGTAGGTTGTTCTTGTTATTCCATGAATATGACTTCGAGGTCGTCCTAAAGCCAGGACATCTAAATTTAGGCCCGAATCACTTGTCCTGAATTGAGACCGATGAAGAGCCCACAAGTTTAGAGGACAGACTCCTAGATGCAAAGTTGTATGTAGTGTGTGTAGCGAATAGCCACTTTGAGGATATAATCCATTTCTTAACTACAGGAGCCACGCTGCAGGGATATTCTATTCAATAGCAGAAGGAATTAGTAATACGTGCAACAGACTTTACCATGATTGCAGGGCACCTCTACAAAATGTGCAGCGACAAAATCTTATGCAGGTATGTCCCAGAGTTCGAACGAGGACAGATCCTAGCTGAAGCACATGGGGGGGTTGCTAGCAGACATTATGCAGGTTGCACCAACACCCAGAAGATTCTTCGCACAAGATTATGGTGGCCCACTTTGCATCAAGATTTGAAAGCATACTGTCGAGCCTACGACATATGTCAGTAGATGGGGAAACCATCACGGTGGGAAGAAATCCCACTCAAGCCACAGATGACACTACAGCCATTCGAGAAGTGGGAAATCAACTTCGTAGGACCTATCGTGCCGCGAGGGAAGACAGACGCGCACTATATCATCACCACGATAGAATATTTGACTCGATGGGCAGAGGCATAGCCAGTCAAGGACTGCATGGCTGTGATAGCTGCAAAGTTTTTGTTTGAGAACGTGCTGACAAGGTTTGGATGTCCCAGAATTCTCATGAGCAATCAAGGAACGCACTTTTTGAATGAAACGATCAGCACATTCATTGAGGAATTCCAGATATATCACCAATAGAGTATGCCATACCACCCGCAAGCGAATGGGGCCATTGAAGCATTCAACAAAATTTTGGAGACTATGTTAACCAAGGTCTGTAATGCGTAGCGAAATGACTGGGACTTGCGCATCTCGACTGTGCTATGGGTATACTAAACCACGTGCAAGAAGTTGATGGGATAGACACCTTTTCAGTTAGTCTATGGCAAGTAGGTCATTATGCCTATGGAGTACATTGTGCCTAGTCTATGGATAGTGGAAATCACAGGAATGGCAGACTGCAGGGATTTGGAGGAATGGCTCACGTAGCTTGAGGAACTGGAGGAGGAATGGTTTTTGGCTGGCTTCCATCAGCAAGTACAGAAATAGTGGGAGAAAGTGTGGCATGATCGCCATATCAAGGTGCGCACTTTCAAGGAAAATGATTTCGTATTACTATATGACAACAAGTTCGAGAAATTCCCTGGCAAACTCCAAATGCATTGGCTGGGACCCTATGTCATCAAAGAATTTACTGATGGAGGCATGGTTCAACTTACCAAACTCAATGGATACCCCTTCTTGAGAAGAGTGAATGGCAGTTGCCTAAAGCTCTACACAGGTGGGCCGACCACCTGACTAACTATCCGAAGGATAGTCTCACCACTCCAGCCAGTTGAAATAGAGCGTGGGACCATAAAACAGTCTGGAGGAAGGATGCGTGATTGCCAGGGTTCACATAGATTTGGACAATCACAAGGGTCACAGTTGCGTGAAAAGGAGTGCACTGTTGTGTTGATAAGAGGAGAGATGACCGTTGTTGTCACTATTCATGACAAGATGTTTGCATTATGGAAAAAGGGAGTGGTCTGTGGGCAATTCAGAGAAGGGATACAAGCCAGATATGGAACAAGCTACCACAAGTTTAACACGAGGATGCTAGAACAGGTAGGAGCCAAAGAATTTGAAATTCAAAATGCTTATAAATCACAGAGGGGCATCCAATGGGCGACCTACACTTCTAGAAAACACAAGCTGGTTACCGATATGGAACTTTTCATTATCTCTGCACAAGGAGTAAGCCCGAGGGTGGTGATCTGGTCGATGGAAAGGCAACGCTCTTTGAGGAACAAGGTGTTCATAGTTGCGGGCGTCACACAAATTTCAGTATCAATAGTAGGGGATGTACCGGAAAATGGGACACATGAAGCAAAATTGGTCTAGTTGCTTCTGCCTCACCCAGGGGAAGGTCAGTGAACTACAACAAAAGACATAAAGGATGAAACGACGGAGACCACTAGTAGAAATGCAGTTAATAACTCGTCTCTGATGTACCTTAAGGATTGGGATCCTGTGGACAGCAACAAAGGTCTTGCAAAATTGCAACACAAGCTACAGTAGACAATGTGAAGAGTAGATACGAAGGTAGGCAATGGCTGCAGTGGTACAAGGAGGTCCCATATGCAGCTCCCCCACTAGAGCTAAAATCCTAGGAGGGGGTGTTCCCTGTTAATCGGGCAGAGTAGAATGAGCATTATCGGTTGCGAGTAACGGTAATAACAACGAAGCAGGAGACAAATGGAACGTTGCAAGAGACAACGAAGGAGCAGCAAGATGAAGAGCGTCACACGAAAAGGAGGTCAATCGCTAAGCCAAGGCAGTGTGTCTCACTACATCGATGAGTGACTCGAGACAAGTCACGATGATTGTGTTGGGGGACTGTTGGGTAGCAAAATCTAGTGCAATGGTCATGGGGCACAAAGCCCGAAATTTTTGGTAAAGATAGGGTAAAGACTCCGCAGGATGCGTGGAGCACAATTTGTAATACGTTGACTCAAGGGTAGTCCACCCAAAAATAATGTAAAGAAATGTAAGTTTAGTCAGCCCACCCATGGATCGCGGTCCATGGAAATGTATAAATAGAGTGAGGCTCTATGGGTGGAGATAGCTAGATTTTGGATAATGAATGACCTAAATGGTAATGGGTTCATGAGCTAAGGAGTTTTGGAGCATCTGTAAGTTCGAGTCGAGGGCATTGTGTAGTGGATAGAGGCTCTGCAGTTATGTGCACAGAGGCCTGGTAGAGTCTGCAACTGTGTGCATGAACCCCTGCAGCTGAGTGCGCAGGGTAGATCTGGATGTATCAGGGATAAATAAAAATAAAGATAAGTTGATTTTGAAGCTCTATGTTAATCTGAGCTATTGTAGATCTAGTTGATTTATGATTGATGTTTCTGCTAATTCTTTATGCGCATGCTTATGTTCTGGGTTAATACAAATCTATATCTTTGTTAAGTGCACACACTGGTTATCTTGATTAAATTTTTGCTTAATGACCCTCATAAGTAGATATGATCTATAACAAACCATCAAGTAATTAGTATTGAAAAATAGACCTATTTCAGATCGGCATGGAAACAGAGTAGTGTGAGGCTGTAGAACGGTGCGTGAAGCCTCCAGACCACATCTAGACATCCTAAGGGTGTGGAAACCTAATTCCAGCACCCTACCCTGCTACCTTGGGTGAGACGTCAGTCTGTGCTCTGCGGGCTATTGCTGAAAGGGCTGGTAGCTACGAGATTTATTTGGCTAAATAACTCTTCTAAACCTGGGTCAGGCCCATATAAGCCAAAAAATCCTACAGCTACCGGCCCTTTTGGCAACAACTCTCAAAGCACGAACTGAGGTCTCACCCGAGGTAGCGGGGGAGGGTGTTGGAACCAGGTTTCTGCACTCTTGGGTTGTCTAGATGTGGTCTAGAGACTTTGTGCACCATTCTGCAGCCTCGCACTGCTCTATTTTTGCACAGAACCGAAACAGGGCTACTTTTCAATAATAATTACTCAATGGTTTGTTATAGATTCAATCTACTTATGAGGGTCTTTAAGAAAAAATTTAATCAAGATAACCAGTGCGTGCACTTAACAGAGATATATATTTGTATTAACCCAGAACATAAGTATGCGTGTAAAGAATCAATAGAAACATCAATCATAAATCAACCAGATGTGCAACAGCTCAGATTAACATAGAGTTTCAAAATAAACTTATTTTTATGTCCTCTTTATCCTTGATACATCCAAATCTATCTTGCACACTCAACTGCAGGGGTTCGTGCACATAGCCGTGGACTCTACCAGGCCTCTATGCACACAGCTGCAGAGCCTCTATCCACTACCCAATACCCTCGATTTGGAGTTACAGATGCTTCAAAACTCCTTAGTTCATGAACCCATTACCATTCAGATAATTCATTATCCAAAAACTAACTACTTCTGCCCATAGAGCCTCACCCTAATTATACATTTCCATGGACCGTGATCCATGGGTGGGACAACTCAACTTACATTTCTTTACATTATTTTTGGGCGGAATACCCTTTAACTGAACGTATTAAAAATCGCACTCCGTGCATCCTGTGGAGTATTGACCCTATCTTTACCCACAATTTCGAGCTTTATGCCCCGTTACCATTACGCGGGGCTTCTGCTACCCAACAGAGTCTCTAGCTTCTATATAGGCTTCATACATACAATATCATGGGTCATTACCATGGATCTCTCGATACCATATATCTAATACCATGGGCTTATCCCGTTCTTTCTAACTACTTGTGGTCCCTTACATGATGTGGGTTAACCACTTTATTTATTAACTATGGTCCATCCCATTATTACATTATTCCCTTGGGTACCTCCCTCTGTACCCCATAATATACCCCCTAGGTATATTACATTCCACCCCCCTTAAACATGTTTCATCCTCGAAACATAAGAAGAACACAAATGATAAGATTTAATCAAACGTGCATCCAACGATCCCAGAGACAGGTGATTACTCGATCTAGCTGGTGCCTCGCTCACTTGAGATGGGTGTTGATCCTGGCGGCTCTTCTTTGTTGATGTAATGTGGGTGGATTTTCGCACTTCTTTATTTTTCATGCAGGGTTTGTTTTTCTTGTTGTTGATTCGTTTCCATCTTGTTGGTTGTTTTCTTCCTGGGTGGTATGGGTGGTGATATGCTAAAGTTTTAACCAATGGTGTATCTTACTTTAACTCACCACCTAATTGAGCTTGATTGGTATCTGGTACATGTTGTGGCACCTGTTATTTCTTCTTATCTTCCAGTATTACTTCAACCACGGATTCCTCATCTCATGAGTCAGTCATGGAACATCTTTTGCTTCAACCTCCTTGGACTCTACCTATTTATTGATAGAAATATCCTATAATGTAATTTTCTTCTTTTTATACCAGAGCTTCAAGAATTTCTTCTGCACATTAATATTGATAGTACCAACAGATTCCATCCAAGGGTATCCCAAAACAACATCCACATTAGCCACATCTGAAGCATAAAATCAGAATGCAATACATACCTGTCCATAGAAATATTCAAATATTTATAAACTTGCACCTCCTCATTATTAACCTGTGTGTGCTTCATTTGTTTGGCTCAGACTTGCAATCTTTTAGCCAAATGAACATTAATAAAATTATACTTGCAACTAGGTTTGATAAACACAATTATCTTCTCTTTATGAATGCATCCATGAACCTGTGATAAGGAGATACCATCACAAAATAACCCCTTACATGTCTCATTCTCATGTTTTCTAACATGATACCATTTGTCTGAAAGGACTTTTTCAAATTCTTCATCTAAAAATTTGTACAACTTCTCCTCTCAAGTGATGTCCACCATATGCCAACCTCATTTGTTAACCGAAGGCATAATAAACCTTTCCAGTGTTTCCCATACATGAAATTTTGACTTCTTATGAATTCTTCAATTGTAGGGCTACCATATTTTCTTGTAAAAAACATCTTGCTAGAAGCCACGAAGAGGGTTTTGAAAAAATCAATTACTTGGCGAAAATTTAAAATGGTCACAGTTCAATCAATATTGCTCAGAATCCTTATTATGACCTATTTTTAGAAATGGAACAACCATTCTGCATCTTCCCATGTGATAGAAATATTGATCTAGGCACTCTAGACTTTCATATTTGTGTTGCAACTATCCCACCATCATAAAAATTTCTGAAAAAATAATTGATTTTAAATCAACTATATCTCCCTCATTCGGGCTCCGATTCTAAAATTGAGTAATTTTTCAAGAGGATCTCATATCTGCAATTATTTTCTAAAAGTTTCTGCACAAAAATGACAAAAGTTAACTGGAGATCTGTCGTCCATGAATTTTCGTCCAAAACATTTATGCAACACAGCTGATTTTTAAATCTGTGATATCTCCTTCATACAGACTCCGATTCGGCTAATTTTTTTTTTTAATTGGGTATTTTTTCACAAATAATTTAGATATTCTATTTGATTCTAAAAATATTTCACCATAAGTTTTAGATCTGATCTGCAACTCACCGCCCCAAAAATTTCCTCAACAAAAAAAAAAAATATCTTCGCTTTCCCAAGAAAGTTCTCTGATACCACTTGTAACATATCTGACCTGAAAATATATGACATGATGCCAATATACCCAATAATTGTAAATAATCTCAAGATAATTATGAACACAAAATATAGAAATTTTTCTTTATTGATCAAACCTTTGAGGTATGGCAACACAATACAATCACTCCTTAAGGAAGGAGAACACTCCACAAGCCATATGCTTGTCCATAGAATATTCCTTGAAATCTCTCTGTGGGGAGTCTCTTTCCTATATATAGGCTTCATACATTCAATACCATGGGTCATTACCATGGGTCTCTCAATACCATATATCTAATACCATGGACTTATCCCATTATTGCTAACTATTTGTGGTCCCTTACATGATGCGGGTTAACCACTTTATTTATTAACTATGGCCCATCCCATTATTACATTATTTCCTTGGGTACCTCCCTCTGTACCCCATAACATCCCCCTAGGTATACTACAATGGTTTAGTGGGAGTTGATTCAAGGCCAATGAATGTAAGATGATTAATGATCACAATGTTTCCTTCATGCAGGAAACACATCACTTGAAAGAGGGAGGAAACAAGAGCTCCCATGACATAAACATAATCATGACCAAGAATTAAATTAAAATCCAATGGGCCTTGAACAACCATTACATCTATATAGATATAATTTCCTCCCAAAGTAATAGGTAACTTAGGAAGGATCCCTAATGGTTGACTCGTTCCTCTGTTAAAATCTAACAGATTTTGGGTGACAGGGACAAGTTAAGGTGAACCTAAAGCTTGCCAAGTAGTTGAGGACAGGATACTAACGGATGTGCCCTCATCTATGACTATTCTAGGTATGGCCAAATGGTAAGCCTGTACTATAATATGGAAAGGCACATAAGACAGAAGGCGATATCTTGCCAGTCGATTCCAATAAAAAGAAGTAATTAAACTACTCAGAGGGGGTGTCATAGGAATGTGAGAGATACCCTCTTACTCTATGGGAATGGGAGAAATGATCTTGTTACACAGTAAAATGTCACTGCCATCATGTCAGTCTCCCTACTGTGCTATAAAACTACATTCACCTAAGCTCATGCTCCTTGAAATGGCTAAAAACCCTCTTTTCCTAAGTTAAATGAATCATCGCATCTGTTAATTAAATAACCGCGCTGACCGGCGGAGGCTAGTGTAACTGCTGCGCTGCCAGCGCGGAAGCACACGTGTTTTCTGCGCTGGCCCGATTTTACGGACAGCGCGCCCTCCATTCATACCCTTGAGCGCTGACCAGACCTCCTCTATAGTTGATCTACGATGCCAATGCGCCAGCCCAGTTTTGCACCCGCGCTGATCCTGTTTGGGCGAATTTGTTCTAACAACCAACCTTCCAGATCACTCCAGACTTGGTTGTTAGCATTGTTGAGGTTGCCATCCTTTCTCTGGCATGTCTGTTCGAC
>APFE031114156.1:135747-162141 GCA_000404065.3 Pinus taeda
GGTTGTACCTTACTCTATTTTCTGATTAATAAAGATAGATGACTACTCTTATGGTTCCATTTCCATTTGTCCTATGAATGATTAATGTAAATTGTATCCTTCCTGACTAATACATAGTTGTTTTTAGTAGATTTTATGCTTGTGGTTGTTCTCTCTTTGCTTGTGCAGGTGTCCGTCCGCGAGGATAGTGGAGGACTGTGATCGGCTGGAGCGAAGGAGCGAGAGGATCATCTCTTCGACAAACGTAGCATTGGAATCCAAGTAGGTTTCTTTTACCCACTTGTTAATTACAACTAGGAACCTGCAGTGTAGCATTGTTTGATTGTTGCTAGACCCCCTTTGGGCTAGTAGGGATCGCCTCTATCCATAGAGGGGATTTACCTCTCCAACAGATCTCATGCACCTCAGGAATAGGAGGATGTCCCTCCAGTTCATTTGAAACTAAAGAAACCAAAAGAACCTGAGTAGTATGAGGTTCACTCTCTACCGAAAAGGTACAGTTAATTGAAGGTGGGGTCAAGTCTACCCATTTCTGAATCAATGGTTGGTCGAGAATGGACTCACGAGACTCACTTTTAGAGAGAGTAGGATTTACCAAATATGAATTTTGATCAAACATTGGATCAACTAGTGGAAGATCAGGGGAAAGCTTTTGATACCCAGTAGGAAGAGGAGGTTGAGAAGCTGTAAGGTTTTCCAACTCTTTGGAAGCTTCATCCATAAGAGGAAAAAGGTGAAAGGGATGATTACCTTCACACCACTTACGGGGAAATTTTACTTTACCTTTTTCCCATAGCCTTTATTATTACTATTTGAGGGCTTTTCACCAGCATGATCACCAGAGACTGATGACAAAGTTCGATGTGAACATGTGGACCACACTTCTAAGTCCTTGGGAATACCAGGAAAATTCTGAAGAAGGTGGTCACCCTTACATAACATGTAAGGGAATTTTACTTTCCAAGGTTTGTTGGAATTTTTTTTGTTCATTAGTTTCATCAGTAACAATAGTTGTTTGGTTTCCCCCTTACTTATTTTGCTTCTTCTTCTTCATCCTCTTCTTCTTCTTCTTAGCTTCCTGGTTACAAGAATCTAGACTTTCACCGGGTCAAGAGGAAGAACGAGGTGAAGAAATAGGTGAAGAAGGAAAGGGTTCAAGTTTAGGATCAACATGAGGTTGATGTTGTTTAGGTGGAGGATAACTTGGTTGAAAATATGTTTCAACACTCGGAATCACCAAGGTCGAAAATAACCAAACTGGAATAACCAAACTGGAATACCAATGGTCAATCCAAGAATGGACAACGTTTCCATATAAGGAGCACCAATATTTCCAAAATAAGGGAAAGGACTAGGATTCCCATCAAAGGGGTTTCTTTGACTGGTAGAATCAAGAAACATTGCCATTGGTATGAAAAAATCAATTACTTGGCGAAAATTTAAAATGGTCACAGTTCAGTCAATATTGCTCAGAATCCAGGAAACTATTGACAACGGGGTCGAGGATCGGCGGGCGATGAGGGTTTGCAGGGTTGCAGCGGCGTAGCTGACGGAGCGGACAGCAGTCAGATCGGAGCAGGGAGAAGGGCAGCGGGGCTGCAGTTTGTCAGGGGATTCCAAGTTGTAGACAAGGACTATTTTTGGAGATTTCAACGGCAGACGAGATTTTAAATCCCAGATAGAGCCCTGAGCGAAATGGGAGAGCCAGGGGGGGGGGGGGGAGAGATCCCCTCCTTCAAAAACGTGGTAATAGGAGAGACGATCACAAGAGGAGAACAGCGTACGGAGAAGGAAAGTCATGCCCTAGTAATGGGCAACCTGTGGCAGAAAAGAATGAAAGGAAAGTGCCTACCTAGGGCTCAAAAACAGCCAAGGTATGTCGTTCCCAACAACAAATTGGAAGAATATAACTGCTACATGAGAGACCACGCCTTAATATGTAGGTTTGTTGGGTATTGGCCTTCTGAGCGGGAACTCTACAGATGGATCGACCAGAGATGGAGACCTAGGGGACAGGTAGATCTCAAACTCGGAGCCCAAGGTTTTTTCACAGCAATCTTTTCCAATCTGGAAGATAAGAATAGGATCTTTGAGGAGGGACCATATTTCTTCAACAATGCAGGCCTGTTCATGAAATTTTGGGAAGAGAGGTACAACCCCGAAAAGGAAAAAATGCTTGATGCACCAGTCTGGGTCAGACTATTTGGGCTTCCTGATGAGTTCTGGGACCCTGAAATTCTGGAGGGAATTGGCAACATGCTTGGGAGCTTTGTTAAAACTGCAGAGGCTACAAAACGAGGTAAATACAATGCTTATGTGAGAATCTGTGTTTACATAAATTTGGCAGAGCCTCTCCCGGAAAATGTCGAAGTAGAATATCATGATGCAATCTGAAAGCAGCCAATTGATTACAAACACATTCCTTTCCGATGCCGCATTTGCCATGAATATGGCCACTTATACAGGCAGTGCCCGCTGAATAAAGAGGAAGAGTCCAAAAAAAGCCAGGAGAATTCACAGAGAAGTACTAAGAGAATGGAGGATTTGGAGAAAGGCTTTCAGCAGGTAGTAAGGAAGAAGAAGCAGAATAAAGAGGGACCAAAGACACAATATCAGAAGAAACCCAGCCAAACAAGCAATCAAAATAAATTTCAGGCATTGCACAGCGACAATGAAGAATATGAAGTAAACCTGGAAGACGATGAGGACCCAGAGGACACACCCATGGAAATAGCTCGAGAAGAGAAAGGGAAAGAAACAAATTTAAGCAAAAAAAGCAGGGAACAGCCGGTAGAGAAGTCAATAGAAACAGAACTGGAATCTCATATGGAAGTGGAAAACCCGCCTGAAAACGAAGCAGAAGAGGAGAAAATCATGAGAAGGCTTCTCCAGGAATGGAAGTATCTGGACAGCAGGTTCATACCTGAAAAACAAAAACAGCTATATAAGGAAGTCTTTCAGAAATACAAGGAGAAAAAAGGAGAACCCCCGGATAAACCAGCTATGATGGAGAGTGAGCAGGGCAAAGAAGATAAAGGAATGGGCAGCTCTGGCAAAACTAGCAGAAAAAGAGGTCAGAAACCAATGAGTGAAACTATCCAGACGGTGGGAGAAGTATTGATAAACTTAGGTAAGGTGATACCTCTGTCGGAGGTATTCTTCCCCTCATACAAAAAGTTTTAAATGATAGTTATCAGTTGGAATATTAGGGGTTTGAACAGTAGAGGTAAACAAAGGTATATGAAGGAAAAGTTGAGAAAAGAGAAACCTAGTATTATGATCTTGCAGGAAACAAAGATTTTGGTTCAACAGCTCGAAGAAATAATAGAGCAAAGTAGACTACAATATCAAGTGATTAGGCAAGAAGAAATCGGTTCTGCAGGAGGTATTGCAGTCCTATGGAATCCTAATGAAATCATCTTAGATAACTGGACCAGTATGTGCGGAATCCTTACTGGGCTAGGTAGGATTGTTGGAACCAAACAACAGGTGGTTATTTCTGGGGTCTACGGCCCCCCTTCTCCTGGAAAGAAGGAGCAGTTCATAAACAGTTTCAAAACTGTCCGCAGACTCTACCCTGAAGCTGCTTGGATCATTGGTGGAGACTTCAACTTGATCAAATCCCTGGAAGAGAAAAAAGGAGGGATTAGAAGAATGGACCACTTCATGGATAGTTTCAACGATATGATAGAGGAACTTAGGCTTGTTGATATCCAGACCATTAATGGGACCTACACATGGAACAACAGAAGGGGAGGAAAAAACCAAATTGCATCTAGATTGGATAGATTCCTAGTTTCTGAAGCCATCCTGAACAAATATGTTTTTGTGGAGGCCAAGATCATTCCATCTTTGGGATCTGACCACTGGCCGATTCGATTAGAGGTTGATATTAAGAGGATTCAGGGGAAAAGGCCCTTCAGATTTGAATCTTTCTGGTTGAGGGATCCTGAATTCATCAAGAAAGTAGAGGGCTGGTGGAAACAATGTACGAGTCAGGGCAGATGTAAAATGCACTCGTTCCAGCTAAAATTGAAAGAGCTGAAAGGCAAAATAAAAAAATGGAACAAGGAGGAATTTGGCAACATTATGGAAGATAAACAAAAGCTAGAAGGGGAAATGGAGGATCTTCAGCAGAAGATAATTTTGGAAGGAAGAACAGAGGAAAGCATAAACAGGGAGGGGGTAATCATTGGAAGATTGGAGGAGAGACGAAAGCAAGAGGAGATCTTGTGGCGCCAAAAATCAAGGATAAAATGGCTAAGGGAGGGGGAAAGAAACACTAAATTCTTCCACTAGGCTATGATTAAGCATAGACAGGGAAACAGGATCCTATCAATCAAAAACAAACATGGGGCAAGAGTGGTGGAGCAGAATGAGATTGAGCAGGTCCTGGTGGATCATCACAAGGAAATTGTAACAGAACCTCAAATTGACAGAACGAGAGCCATTCATGAGATTTGCTCAGCTATTCCCAGCCTAGTCACTGAGGACCAAAACAAAGCACTAATGAGGGCTGTGACCTTAGAAGAGCTGGAGGAAGTTGTGAAGGCAATGAAGAAAGGGACAGCTCCTGGGCCAGACGGCTTCACAGTGGATTTTTACAAGGCAAGCTGGCATTTCTTGGGTAAAGAAATATTGGACCTAGTGGAAGAATCAAGGATAAACCAGAAGGTATGGCCTGCTCTTAACTCAACCTTTTATGCTCTTATTCCTAAAGGGGATAATCTTGAAGATGCTAATGGTTTTAGACCTATAGCCCTATGCAACGTTATTTACAAAATGATTACATCCCTGATTGCCAAGAGATTAAAACCCCTCTTGGACAATTTAATCTCGGCTGAACAAACAGGTTTTGTGGAAGGTAGACAGATTCTGGATGGCCTTGTTGTGATACAAGAGGTGATCCATTCCCTTAAAACCAAAAAACAAAAGGGCATGATGATTAAACTGGACCTGTCCAAGGCTTATGATAGATTAAATTGGAAATATCTGGAAACTGTGCTGGAGAGATTTGGCTTTCACCAAAGATGGATTGTGTGGATCCATAACCTGATTTCCTCTCCTCATTTTTCTATACTCGTTAATGGAAGCCCCTCTTCAATGCCTCCAGAGGTATTCGACAGGAAGACCCTTTGTCCCCATTTCTATTTATTCTAGCTGCTGAAGGCCTTGGTCGATTCATCAAACAAGAAAGAGCAGCAAACAAGATAAAAGGTCTTCAGATATGGGGAAACAACCGGCCTCTTACTCATCAACAATTTGTTGATGATATTATGTTGTTTGGAGAACCAACGGTAAGAGAAGTGCATCATCTTATAAGAATTTTGGACATGTTCTCGGAGGCTTCTGGGTTGGAAATCAACAAGGATAAGTCATGTATCTTCATCTTCAACACAATGGAACAAGTCAAAACCCATCTTATTAGGATTTTGGGATTCAAAAGAGGTGAATTACCTACTAAATATCTGGGTAACATGCTGGACTTCACATCTAAAAGGATAAGAAACTGGCAAGGGGTCTTGGACAAATTAAGTAACAAGGTGGCAAACTGGTCCTTCCGAGTTCTCAACATTGCTGGCAGAGTTGTTCTAGCCAAATCGGTTCTTCAGGCTATACCTATCTACCCTTTATCTATTATGGCTGCCCCGGTTGGAGTATGTGCTAAAATCAGGGAAATCATAACAAAATTCATATGGAGCAGGTCTGATCAAAAGAAAAAATGGGCCCTGGTCTCATGGAGTCAGCTAACAGAATGAAAGGAGAAGGGAGGTTTGGGGCTAAGGGACCCGGAAATTCTTAATAGAGTGTTGGGAGCCAAGTTGTGGTGGCGTTGGCTCAGCGATGGCAACGATCTCTGGAAAACAATATGGAAGACCAAATACAGAATGCCAAACTCTCCAGTGGAGATTCTAAAGCAACAAGAGACCCCTAAAGGCTCTGCTATCTGGGAATTAGCCTGTCAAAACAGAGACCTGATCAAAAAGCACACTTTCTGGGAAATCCGAGGGGGTTCTGAGGCCAGTTTCTGGGATGATAGGTGGCAACAACGTGAAAGACTGAGCAGCACTCAGAATCTCCATCAGATCCGGGACAGAATTGAAGGAAACAGAACTAAGGTAAGAGATTATTGGAAGGAAAATGAAATAATGGAGGGATGGAGAGTTTGGGAGGACCCGATAGTTTGGGACCGGGAGCTGAACTCAGATTTCCAAGAAATTTATAAGAAGGAAATGGGATCTAGGAAAATCAGAGTCCGTAATGGGAACGACATCCTCCGGTGGGGAAATGCTATGAAAGGGTCCTTCACAACTGTTACACTGAAATTTTTCACCATGACTATCTGCAGTTAATATGGCTCCATCAATAGTCATATTATCCTCCTTGTCAAGCCTAATACCTTTGCTCTTCATGTCAAGCTTCAAAAAAGAGAGAAAGACACTAAAACATGTTTATCTCTGGGTACACAGGTTATCTCTACCTTGCCTGCGTGTACGCATCCCAAACTCATTGTACCTGCGTACTTGTACGCTCTATAAGCCAAAGGATGGGTGCGTACCCCTGGAAAGGTCAAAAGGCGCGAGTTTCATCTTTAAAAAGTTACTTGTGGTCACTTCTAGAGCCTTCTAGAAGAGTGTTTGACGTGTATTGAGCGCCTCCAGATGGTTCATGCATCCCTATGATAGAGGAACTTATCCCATCAAGAGAGGAGCTACCCCATCCAAAAGAGGGAGTATCCCATTGATGTTGGAACTGAATAACTTCCTCTAGAACACTATAAATACAGGCATTGGGCCAAGGGAGGGGAGGTTGAAAGCTGAACATTCCAAAGGGTAGATGCTGCTGGAATTAGGACTTCCATTGTAAGCTTGTGAGGAGAGATTACCATCCTTTCTTGTTTCATTTGGAAGTGGGTGAGCTTGTCAAAGTAGAGGAAAACTCTTGCTGGACCCTGGGAGGAACTTGCACAACACCAAGGCTCAGGTTGTAATGGTTTCTTTTTTGTTTCCTTAATACAAATAAGTCCATTCTTCTCAATGATTTGTTGTTAATGAATTGTTTCATATACTCCCTGGTCTATATGTTGAATATGCTTTGTTTTATGGAATTTTCAGGTGTTATGTAATCGTTTGATTGTTAGTGTATGCAGGTTTCAAAGTGAAGGAGGAGCTCATCTGGATCGACGAGGCTGGACTGCTGCAACAAGCGTTGGACTTGAGGTAGGATCGAAAAATACTTGGTTTCTCATAGAATAATGTATGTTTAGAGAAGGATTGCTCTTAATTGTCTTGTTTGTCACTAGAGAGTCTTAGACTCCTAGGGAGGTTAGTTTTGTCAGCAAAAATAACTCTTTCCGCATGACAGCTTCAACCCACTTAGTAAAGTAATCAGTATCAGTAAGGATATACTTATTTTGTTTGAATGACTGTGGAATGATTTCCCAGATGATATCCAATCCCCATTGCTCGAAAGGTTGTTCAATGTTGACTGGTTGCAAAGGGAAAGCTGGTTTTCTTTGTCTTCCACTGGAGATTTGACAACTTCAGCATTTCCTTACGTATTCGTGAGTGTCTCTGAATAGGGTGGGCTAATAATATCTAGCATGAATTATTTTGTGGGCTATTGTATCAGCTCCAAAATGTCCCCCTGCTGGTCCGTCATGTAGCTCCTGCAAAACTTTTTGCGCTTCAGGTTTTTCTAGGCATCTTAATAGAATTGAATCATAATTTCACCTAAAAAGTACATCATCTACGATTATGAAGTTTTTCGCTTTCAATCTAATGGCACGTTTGTTTTTATAGGAAAGATTAGAAGGTTCATATCCATTTTTTAAATAGAAAATTAGATCTTCATATTGTGATTTAGGATCCGTGATACTTATCTGATTTATTTCTTCAGTGTGTTATGTACCTTATGATTCTTGAATATTGGATGCTCCTGCTAATAAACTGAAAAAACCTTGGCCTCTGACAATCTTTGCTGGCTTGATTTCTAGGTCATACTCTTATAATGTTGTGACCCAATTTTCCCTTTTTTCTCCTAATTCCCTTTGAATTAGTAATTGTCTTACTGCTAAAAAAGGAACTATAACTTTTGTGAGATCTTTTAAGAGGAAGGATTTGTAGTGTTTGACGGCTTTGTACACAACAAAGGCTTGCTTTTCAACTTCCGAATTAAGTTCAACACCTTGAAGATTTGAACTGTAAAATGAAATTGTTGCCTCCAAGTTTTGATCATTAATCTGAGTCAGCACTGCTACATAAGACGAGGTGGATGCGAGAGTATACAGTATGAAATGACTTGAAAAATTGGGAGTGCTTAAAGAAGGGGCGTTAATTATTGATTGTTTGATAGAATCAAATGCCTCTTTTTCTACAGATCCCCATCTAAACACCGAATTTTTCTTAATCATTGTTTGCAATGGTAAAATAATCTGGGAAAAATCTAGAATGAATCGTTTAACAAAGTTAATTTGACCCAAAAACGACTGCATGGATTTTTTATTATGAGGGAATGGAATATCAGAAATCTCTTTAGTTCTATCTTGATCAATATAAATACCATCTTTTGAAACAATGAAGCCTAAGAGCTTTCCTTGATTAAGAGCAGAAAAGGACTTTTTTGGATTGAGTGAGATACCATACCTTCTGCAGCGTTCAAAGATTTGTTTTAAATCATGTAAATGATTAGACATTTTCTTGGAAAATACAGTAATATCATCTAAATAGACAACTACTGTTTTATTGATCAATCCTTTGAATGCTATATCCATTGCTCTTTGGAATGTAGCTCCTACATTGATAAGTCCAAAAGGCATTTTTTGGTAAGCATAAGTTCCCCATTTAGTTCTAAAGGTAGTTTTAAGCCTGTCTGAGGATGGACCAAAATCTGGTTATATCCTGAAAAACCATCTAAAAAGGACATTAACTCAGAACCAGCTACTGAATGGAGTATCTACTCCATGGTAGGGAAAGGGAAGTTATCCTTTTGGCTTGCTTTATTGAGATTTATGAAATCTATGCAAATCCTGATGTCGCCATTTTTCTTTCGAACAGGCACCATATTGGACACCCAGTTTGAATGTCTGACAGGGAAAATGATCTTAGTCTTCAAGAGTTTGTTTAGTTCGGTTTTTATTTGACTCTCTAGGTTAGGAAGGAATCTTCCTTAACTTCTATTGAACTGGTTTTTGTTCAGAAAGCATTGGAATAGTATGTTGAATGATTGATGCATCGTATGTTTTCAAATCATCATATTTCCAAGCGAAGACATATTTATTTTTTTGTAATAACCTAATGAAAGTTGTTCTTTCTTCTAAAGAAATTCCTAATCCCAAATTGATGTTTTGAGGTTTTTCCTGAGTACCTAGGTTTATCAATTCAAATCTTAAAGTGGAACTCTGGAGCTTTGAATAGGTCACATGTTTAAACCTGTCTTTAATATCATAAAGATCTTCTAGCTTAACCACTAGTTTTGGTATTGAGTTTTCTTCTTGCTTTCCCTTCATTTGAAGGTCATGATCACTTCCATCAATGATTTGATCATCATAGGACTTTTCAGAAGTCAAGAAATTTAAAATGTCTTCGTCATGATTGAACACTCTCGAATTGGTGACATTGTCAGGAATTGATGGTCTAAAAATTAACTCTACTGAAAATCTGTCTCGGATGTAATCTTCAGAAGGTAGGAGTTTAGAAGCAACATTAGCTAGCAAGTTTGTCGCTACATTCTTGGATCTAGGGATAGGACAAATATTGAATGCTAAAGGTTGAGATATGAGTTCTTGCACCAAAGACTGATAGTGTTTGAGATGACTAAAAAGACAGTGAATTGTATTTCTAACTTGTTTTATCACAATTTCTGAATCGCTAAACACTTTCAAATATGGAACTTTAAGACCAATAGATTTATAGAGTCCTTGAACTAAGGTCTCGTATTCAACCATATTATTTGTGCATTCAAATTCAAATCTACATGATAACATAGTTTTTTCTCCTTCAGGGCTAACTAAAATACACCCTGCCCCTGCACCTTCACTAGATTTAGACCCATCAAAGTATAGTGACCAAAATAAAGAATTATCAACAATTTTATTTACAGTTTCTTCATCAATATTGACACATCTTGATCTATCAATTTGTGAAAAAATTCAATTTGGGATGTGAAATTATTAACTGAGAAAGGAGATGGTTGGGCAGTGAAATTGCCAAAGAATGATTCAGAAGAGTAATTCCCCAAAACATTGTTATTGAATGCTATTGGTTGATTCTCCTATTCAAATTCAGTGACAGTATGGGTCATATGTTTCTCCCGATCGATTTTGATCTGATTTGGCTTTCCTTTATAGGGTAGCCACATATGGGACCAATTGGTAGAAATATAAATGTGGAGTTTCTCAGACCAATCCCTACTCAAAATTAAACCATAAAAATCAGGTATATCGGCAATTAAAATATCAATTCTCTAAACCACTCATGGATCAACTGATAACATGATATTTACGGAGTTGATTTCCCCTAAAACCTGGACCTTGGTTCTATCTAACTATACAATATGAATTGTAGACTTTTGGGGTTCAATGTTCAGTTTGGAACAAACTGAAGCTGGCATTATGTTAGAGGACGCCCCTGAGTTAATCAAACAATTGTGTAGATTTATATTATAGATCTCATAGGTCAAGAGAAAAGGGGGAGTATTAGAATTTGATCTGTCTTCGATTAAAACTGCATTAGTAGCTTCAACTCTACCAGGAGGTGGTTGACTTGAATCATTTGCAGCTTTGGAGAACACAGCATTAGGAAGAGGTGATGAAGGTATTGCATTTAGTTCCTTAAGAAGTAATTTCTACTGATGTTTGAGTTTGCTAAGTTCAAACATAGTAATGTTTGCTTTATCTTCTTCATATCATCAATAATATTGTAATCCATTGAATCTGATACTACCAACGTCTTAGATGTTGAAGGTATGTTTGAGGATGATGGTTGATTTTGGGATGTTATCGCCGCAAAATTCTTTGTGGGCATCTTTTCTTTTATAGTAGTGGTACCTGCACTCCTTTTCTTTGAAATTGACTGAACAGGTTTAGGAGTACCTTTACTCCTGTTAGTCACAGGGAAAGCTTCTTGTTCATTTTCTGTATCGGAGTTAGGTAAAATGAAGTCCCACATCCCATGGCATTCGAAAATCTCTTATTCTTCGGGTTCCTCGGATCACAAGATTGTTTCATCTTCTTCTTCCTCTTCAGGATCTGAGTCTGCATTAGATATATCATTTGGTGGCTTTGACTCAGGTTTCTTAAAATTTCTAAATGGCCTCTTTGTTGAAGTTTCAGCTACTTGTCTTTTGATTTCAACCATTTCATTTGACATAGTCTTGAGGACCTTCTGGAGACCCTCCATATCATATGGATCTTTAGGGTTTTCTTCTTTGAATCATATTTAAAAGAAACTTTATTGGATTTTCTATCTTCAAGAGCATCTTTCTTTTCTAAAGCAATAATGAATTTCTCTACAGCAAGCACTTCTTTCATGTTTTCAGCTAAAACTGGTTTTGCAACTCTATCTACAAAATGGCTATATTTGAAGGTAGGGTTGTTATATACCATTCGCTTCTGATTTGCTCACTTGGTTTAGAGTTGGTTGGAATCTTATTCAAGATTTTATTGAATCACGAGTTAAATTCCTTGATAGGTTCTCTAGATTCTATCCTAAGATTCGAAAGATCATTGATTAATGTTGCTAACGATCTATCATCGCCATAATTAAGAAACTGTTCTTGAAAAATGTTCCAGCTGGTAATGGATCCATAGGGTAGGGAAAAATACCAGGACCCAGTTGATCCTTGTAAAGTATAAGGGAAAATCATAACGACAACATCTTCTTGTGTCACTCCTTTTAAATTAACTGATAACATCAAATTGTTAATATGTTCTTCAGCTACTGTTCTAGCATCTGGATTAAATTTCGGCAACCATTTTTTAGGAGAATCTGGCAATGGGTGTAATGGTGCAGGCATAATGACCGCACCAGGACTATTCCATGGATTATGAGCCATCGTAGAACTAATAACAAATGATATTCCTGATGTTATTCCAGGTGTTAGGGGAGGAGTTGGTATTGAAGATTGAATAGGTTGGGATGTTGAAGTTGGTGATCCCTGCTGAACAACAATGTGTAATGGAGGAGTGGATGGTTGACTTCGCACTAGAGAAGATGAAATAGAGGATGATGATGAGAAGGTCTCACTGTCTGATCCTTCATTTTTCTTTTTAACCTTTTTCCTTTTTGGTAAAGGCAACTCCGTAGGTTCAATACCGAGCTTTCCACTTTGAAGTCTGGTGAGAGGGTGAGGTAGATTGAATTACGAAGTCTCACTACCTTGAGATACTTCAGATTTCTGTGGGGATATCGAAAAGCCTTGAAGTTTCTGGATGAGACACTGAACTTTAGGAGACTCAGGACTTAATCGATATTGAGTATGATGGGATTGAGCAGTGGTAGTTGACTCCTCTTCTTCTCGTTTGAATACTGGTGTTCCAGAATGCAAATGGGAGGTTCGAGGTGAGGTGGAGGGAGATTTACTCTCAGAATGGTCTATAGGTTTTGGTTTGCTCACCATTCATAGTTCATGCCCTCCTTCTAGCACCAAAAATGTTGATGCCTTGAAAATCATTGCAACAAAATCGGGGAAAACCACCCGGTCCGGACCTTAATGCAGCTCCTTTTCCGTTTGGTGTGGTGGCTCTGACTGGAAATAATGGGACCAGTTTCCCAATGATGAATAAAAAGGGGGTGGATAAATGAGTGGTTTTCTAATAAAATGGTAATGGATGAATGATTTAATCTAAAAAGTAAAAATATGAATAACTATCATATCCCAGGAAATTTTTGTTTTTAGTGTAACGTTTGAAATATTTATCCACAAACAGGCATATAGATGACTCTATTGGTAAACAAAGACATTCATTCATATGATAATTAATTTGTTCAAGTAGTTGAACAAAGTAATCATTAAAACATTATTACACTTATCCTTTATACATCACTGATACATATATGACTAGAAGAATAACATTCCCTAAACATTCAATAGTGAAAAATATAAGGATTGCTATTGAAAACACATACATATATCCAATGATAGCAAGAGTAATCAAATGACGATTCACATGAAAGAATGAAACAAGATCATAGATAATAGTACCATATGTGTTGTGAATCTCTCCCGATATCAATCGCATTCAAATTCCTTTTTCCAACTTAGAAATACTTTCACATCAAGGCAATAGTGCACATCCCATCAAAGCTTTTCTTCGTTATAATTTGGAACACTGGCCCAGTCTTTATAAAAAAATATACCAGAAGCACAATAGTGCAACTTCCATATTTGAGTTTTATACAAAAACTGAGGACCCTTTCTAAATTCATGAAAGGGTCTATAAATACTAATTAAACTAACTAACTACAAAAATAAAATGCTATTAATTGGTAGAACTAAATCTTGAGTATCTTCTCCAAAACAAGTTTGTTGGTAGTCGGCAACATGATTCATTGTTTCGGCTGTTCTCCTTTTGATTTGATTTGGCAGATTGCAAGCATCGGTTCCAATTCTGGAGGGTGACTGAGATGAGAATGGAGTTGAGTTGAGGATGTGGCATCATAGATTTCGGGAATGATACAACCGATCGCATCGGTTAAACATTTGAGGGCGGCCCTTTGACTATATGGTTTTACTAAGAAAAACCAATAGGTATCCTAAGTTAAACTTTGGATGCCAGTGATTAATATTCCATTCTTCTCCAACTCTTGATTGCATGCTTGCTCCAATGTCTTGGCTGACAGCAATTTACCTGGGGTGCATTGTGAAATCATGTTAGACAGATAAAGAGTGTTATTAATTAGCTCAATTAAATTAATTGTAGATAATCTACATCTCGAAACCTCTCTCTCTGCTTTCATCAGCTGTTACTGCCATTCTAACAAAAGGATCTCCTTGTGTGATTCTAGAATTTTGGGTAGATTTGCTACCTGCCCTTCGTTCGTGTCTTGCCAAGAAAGAAATTTTGTCAGTCTCATCAACCTGTTCCAAATCCTGCCTAGCATCGGCTGATTTATCAACTATTGATGCCATTATATCACAAAGGGGCTCAACCAGAGAAATTTTATGACATAACAGTCTTAATTGTGTAACCAATGCTTTGTTAATTTGTAGCGCTTCATACCGGAAATCTGCAGGTTGCGGAAGACTCTTGAACTTCTCTATTTGAAGTGACAGTTGAGGGATTTGTTCATTTTTCACTTTCATCATTAGTTGTCTTTAACCTGGCCAATGCTTCGTATAATTCTTTTTGCTTTTGTATTGCGCTTGAGTCTATTCTCTGTTTCTTTTCAATCAATTGCTTATTCAATTGATTGTGTAATTGTTGTTGTGTTGATAGTTGTTGTTCCAACTGTTCAATTTTATGCTCTGCTTCGGACATCTGTGATTGCAACAAAACAATCACTTGGTCCTTTTCTTTAAGTAGATTACTTAATTTCGATGCCTTGTCCATAGTGGCTGCCGAATAAGCTTCGGCATATTGAGAAAGATTTGTTAGGTCATCGAAAGGGTTAAACTCTTCTTTCCACACTACATTAGTTGTCTCTGTTTGTGCTGGAAACAGGGAAGATTGATCAAGTCTTCTCCTTTTCCTCTTTCTTTTCACTACAGCCCTGTGTTTGGGACTGTAAAAGACACCTAATGGAGGTATGTCCTCCACTTGCAAAATAATTTGATCGGAGGGATCTTTTGGAATCATTTCTAAATCTGTGATAGGGGGTAGGCCATTGGTTCCTTCATTCAGAACTGTTGTTGACATTGTATCTTGTCCATCTGTTACTTTGGGTGTATTGGCACCTTTTGGACCTTCCAGATTGCTTATAATGGCGTCAAATTGCTGCCATTCTTGGAGTAGTTTAGGATCAATCTGAGTATCCACATTGATATTTTCACTGCCTTTATCATATTCTTTTTTCTTCTCTTTCTCATGTTCTAGTTCTTTTCCTTTCTCGATAATTTTTTCTACAGCAAGAGGTTTCTCAATGATTTGTTGTTCAGGCTCGCTTGATTGTGTTGTTGGGGTAGTAGCTAATAAGTCTAGAGGTAGAGTTTGCAACATCTATTCTCTGAACTTATTGAATTTTACTAGCCTTTCATTGTTATATCTCATTTTGGCCAGTGTTTGTACCAGGAATAATGACTCTGCCAAGGAAAACAAGTCATCAAAATCATCTTTCTCATGATCAAACCTTGTAAGTTTGGCTTGTTCAAGCACGGATAGGAAACTTTGCTTGGATTGAATTGCCTATTAGGAATGGTTGCAAGATTAAGCATATTTATTTTCTCTGCCTCCTTCTCCACATGCTTGTAGTCGTGCAAAGTATAAACACCGCATCTCAAAGGAAAAGTAGGCCAAGCCTACTTTTTTGAAGTCCTAAGAGTCTTGGATGTTCCTGCGGTTGTAATTTGATAGGCCAATTCTCAGGCTAACAACTTGTCAGGTATGTACAGAGGAAGGACATGAGGTTTTGCAAGGATACCAAAAACCTTTATGTATGTGAACTTATCTTCCCCAAACCAATTTCCTATAGTGGTTAGGTCAATCTCGGGTTCCGAAGAAATCTTTGGGGCAGACTTAACAAAAATGGCATTGTAAATAGGCAACATAAAACCATTACATATTTGGTACAAGTGGTCCTTATAGTGCGCTTTCCACAACTTTTGGTGATAAATGTGAATTGGCATGGGGTCTTGTGAAGTCCATCTCCACCCCAGACAGGAAATTTAGAATTGAAACAAAGAGTGTCTAAAATATAAGCACTAAAATAAAACAGAGGAATAGACCTATCGGTCACGCAAATGTTTTCTCTAAACTCAATAATTTCAGTGGCTAATTATCTGACAATATATTTCCCCAATCCATTACTTCACTGTTAATATCTGCTTCCATTAAAGGAACCATTTCAATAGTGAATTTTGCAAAATCATGTAATCCCCAAATTCTACACATCATTGCCCTGACATAACAGTAAGGAGAACATAATGAATCTACAGAGTACTTACCTGAAGATTCATGTTTGTGCCTTGCGGGGTTCTATCTCCACTCTTGAATTGGGGCTGATTCAGTCTCATTCCCACTTGCGAAGTTCTCAAGAAATGCTTTATTGTATTTATTTTGAGGTTCAGGCAAGTGATACATTTTCCTTAAATCATGAGGTTGAAATGAGCCGAAGACCCTTCCATGAATTATGAAAAATGTTCTATTTAAAATCGGGATCTCCTCTACTGCCCATCGCACTACATCAGTGTATGGAAGAATTTTTTCACGAGCTGCTATTCGGTGTAGATATGAGTCAGCTAAATCTTTCAGGGAAGCCTCTGATTTTCTAGGTTAATCTGCGGCAGCTTGTACCGATACTGTCTCAGGCTCCTCTTGTTACCGGGAATAATGTCCACTTGGATGCTGCTATTCCCACTAAGACTGGTAGCTACCTTAGAAGCAAACAAGTAAAGTCTACTTTCGATTTCCTTTATGAAAATAGATAGGAGTGGAACAAAGGAGACCAACCTTAATATTGCGCTTGATTTCCTCTCCTTCCTGATAGAGCTTTGTCGCTTCTTCTTCATCTGCCCAGCTTCAAAGAGAACTTGTGGAATCAAAGAAACATACTACTATCGAAGAACAAAGATCTATATTCATAAATAACATAGGAACAGATGTGTGTTAACCATACAAATGCATATCTAAGTAAAAATACAAGAATATGGAGGAAAACTTGAATAGCTTTATTAAGATGAAAAGTAGCAAGAGGATTACAATCATATGTTCTGACCCAGCATCATCCTCTAGCAAGAAAACCCTTCTTCACCTCAAGTAAAGCTTAGATCACCCAACACTATGAATATACACTAGAAAACCAACAACACTTCTCTATAAGATACAAAATTCTAGCCTCTGGATCTTTGTGATGAAGGATCCATATATAGATGATTGAAGGGAGGTGAGTAATCTTCTGGGGTCTTGATTAGTGTCCTCTCTCTAATAGTTCCTGCTTCCACTTGGAGAATGTGATCTCTTACTCATCCCTGGTCAAAAACAAAGAGGCAAGTGTTAGAGGGGAAGCTTCTGGAAGATTCCATGATCTTCAACCTCACATTTTGTCCCTGCCATTTGTCCATTCCCGACCATTGCACCCTACAGAGGAGAAATGCAGTATACATCACACCTTCTACACTGGCAAGGTGATATGCATCACACCCTCTACACTGGGTTTTCAGTATGGTCTGGTTTTGACCATTTATGAGCATTTTTTAGTGGAGAAATTCTGGGAGATGATGTAATCAGCTGACCTTGTTCCTTTAGGTAGTGAAGCAACACTTTTAGGGACTTAGGAGTCCTCAGTTTATGGACATTTGTGATTGGGGTTGAATTGCCCAAAAATTTCTATAACAACCCAGCATGCAGAACCTTCTGCATTGTCGCTATTTCTACATAATGTCCTCCTGCAGCTCCTCCATGTGCCTCTACGAGAATGCTTCTTCATTTAAAGTTGGGTACATAATGTTGCAATATTTCATCTAACCCCATTTTGTACAAGTGCCTTGCAATGATGGAGAAGTCTGTTGTGCGCACTACTAACTCCTTCTTCTGTTGGCTAGTATACCCTTCTAAAGGAGTTCTTGTCATTAGGAAATGTATGATAACCTCAAAGTGACTACCTGTGATGCGTACTACAAAGAGTTGCACGTCAGGTAGCCCCTCCTCCAAGTTAGTATATTCCTCTCCCGTTTCAATGCACGACAGATGATCAAGTCTCGCATTCAGTCATCCTAGCTTCACAATAGCTTCAAAGTCATACTCCTGGAACAACAACAACCATCTATAGATATTTCCCCCCAACATAGGCTTGTTTACCAGGTATTTCAATGTACAATGATCCATATATATCTTAAAATGTCCACCCAGCAAATAGTTCCTGAACTTTTGGAGTGCGTATACCATAGCTAGTCCTTCGCACTCTGTAGTGGAATAGTTCTTCTTAGCATTGGACATGTTCCTGCTTGTGAATGGTATAGGATGGTCCAATTGCTCCTCACCCACCTATGTTAGTACAACCCCCAACACAATAGATGAGGCATCCTCATGCACATGAAATTCCTTCTTCTAGTCCGAGAAGACTAGGATCAACATGGTGACCATTTTCTCCTTCAGCACATCCAAGCTCTTCTGGCATTCATCATTCCAATAGAACGTAGCATCCTTTTTCAACAACTTCTCCATGGGCGCGGTGATCTGGGCATAGCTCTTGATGAACTTTCTATAGTATCTGGGATTCCCTAGATTTGCACGCAACCGTTCCACATTCCTTAGTGCCTCCAAGTTGATTATCACTATGATATTCGCGGGGTCTACCATAAATCCATGTTTGCATACCACATGACTTAGCAGGACCCCGAAAGGGACACAAAATAGACACTTATTCAGATTGATCACGATCTAGTATCTCTGACATGTATCTAACATCAAGAGTAGACTTGCCACATGATGCTTGACCAATCCAAGCACTATCCAATTGTCAAAGTATACCTCTAGAAACTTATGAATGAAGCCTTTGAATGCTGCAATGACTACATTTGAAAATATTGTTGGCACATTCTTCAGCCCAAAAGGCATTACAATGTACTGTCAACATCCCCACTTAGTCATGAAGGTTGTTTTACTTCTATCCTCATGTGTGATTTTGATCTGATGGTACCCAGAGAACCCATCAGTGAAAGAGTATGCTTCTTGTCTGCCTACATTATCCAGGACCTCGTCAATGAATGGGGTTGGTAAGGGATCATGCAGTAGTCCTCTGGAGTCGGTACTCTCTAAGACTGCACAATTTTGTGATGAGATTCGTCAAAGGAGATGTTGTAGATCTCCACTTTCAGTTGACCACCAAGGATCATAGTGTCTCCTTTTCATTCGAGAATTGCTCATCATCAGGATGCAATGAAGCAGGTGAGTCGACCTCTTTATGGTGAGGCACAAGGTCGATATCCTGTAAAAACTCCTACTTCTCCATGTCTGCATCCAATTGTTCAAGCGTCTGTTCTATCTCATGAGAAAATTCTTGCCCCTACAATGGTTTACCCTATTCACCTGATGCCACCTGTTTAGATCAATCAAGTACTTGTACAGTCGCTGCTTCATCTATCTGCATGTGATGTGCCCTCTGTTGAATCGATTTTTGTTGTGCTTCCTGCTCCTGTTGGCACAATTCTTTTTCTTTCTGGAGTTTCTCCCTTAGCTCATCCAACTCCTTCTCTTATTCTTCCATTCTCTTCTTATCCCTATACCTTCGCATGATTCACTTGTTGCGTTGCTGCCTCTTTGCCTGAATAGCCATAGCTTCTTGTTTTACAAGTGGATCTGCTCGAAACTTGCAGCTTTTCTCCTCCTCCATGTCATCGAAAATCTTCCTCTTCCCTTTGCGCACATAGGTATGCTTGCCTACATTTTCTATGTTGATACTGCTGGTGCTATCTATGGTGCTGCTTCATGCTGCTTTTTTAACCACTCTATGGTGAAGCCGACCTATTCATTAGGTCTAGAGGAATTGTAGCAGTACCTCCATGATTCCTCCTTGGCTTAATGACATGCCCCATGGATCCAGTTGAATTGAGCTCTCACGCAGTGATCCTTCATAATGCAATGTGGGTCGTACGGGTTGAAGCTTTGGAGGTCAAAAGGATACTTCCTTATCTGTTCTAGATCAACATCTACTTGCTTGATACTCCAGATCTCATATAACCCAATCCGCAATGGAAGAGAGGGCCCAGGTGGCTTCTTCTTCTGCTACAGTCTAGCCATCAATCCTACCAAGACATGGTACACTACTTCTTTCATGAAAAGCACGTCCAAGGCGAACTTTGGCAGAACATGTAGAGATTTTTGCGCATTGAACACTCATATGAACATGTCGGATGGTGAGGCATACCAATCTACAATTCCTAGAAATGCTTTCATCACTTCCTCTAACATTTAGGGTGGATCCTATTCAAATATCAACTTGTACGCTGTTGTGACAAAATGGTTGGACAACCGTATGATCCCTCCTCTAAAGCTGCATTTGAACAACAGCTTGAAATACATGTTCACAACAGTCTCCGTTGGTGACCATGCCAAATCCAAGCCCAGGAACTCATGTCAGGCACAGACTGCATCTAGACTGTAAGCGGACATATAAATATTTACATGCATACCATCGGGTGACTGTCGAGCCTTCGAGACTTGCTTCTTTACCTGATGAGCCAGTATGTCAGACAAGTTGCATGGCCTTCCTTCTCTGGCTAGTTTGTCCTGCGCAACCACTATGATGTAGGTAATGTTCCCTCTGTGGACAGAGGCAACCCCTCTAACCCTAGAGAGGGCCTAGTCACAGTAAGACAAATACAACAACTAATTTCCTTAAATAGTCATCATTGAAAGAGCCTACCTTATGCCAATGTTCGATGCAGTCTACATTACGCGGCTCCAGCTATCGTTCCCTTCTCCTTGATGAGCAATTCACCTAAACCAACATAAGATAACAACGAAACACATAATAGAGTACAACAATGAACTATTTACCTACATAGTCAAGGAACCATAAGCTATCAAATATATTTCATACAAGATATAGGAAAAAACCATTGATTGTATTAACATGAGCAATTACAACCATGCCTTGACGTCACAAGCTTCCTTAAAGGGTCCATTTAGTGTGTCTCCTTAAGCATTCACTCTCACAACGTCTCCCAAAAGGCTGACAACTCTCTCTCTCACCCAAAAGCACTAGTACAAGGCTAAGGCATTCCACAACCAATTGTTATATTATCAGCAATTCACACTGCAAACTATCAATCCAACACCAAGATCTAGCTAATTTGCTCACTACCAAAAAAACTAGTTGATCATAGCAATGGAGGATGATTTTATAAGAGGAGGAGCCTCCATAAATGAGGGAGAGGGAGCTTATCCTCATCGGAGGTTACTCAAAAGGTGGAACCACCATCTCAAAGGAGGAAAGGTGAACTTCCTTGACCCAACTACCATTTCCAAAAGCACCTAGAAGCATTTTGTTTGAACTAATTTGCCATTTGTGGTCATCGTGAGTTAAACACTAAGACTAATAGATGACATCGCGAGGAAACATTGTATTCAGATCTATCGTCGCAAGAAGGATACAGATGACTTGCAATGAGCCCTAAAATCTGACCTTCACATAGAACAAATGTACTCTTGCGATGGTGTTGCAAGGTTTTGGTTCACTTTGCTCCATCATCGTAGGCAGAGTACTAGTTTCTTGTGACGATCTTGAAACATAGGAAAAAAGGGTCAACTTCAGGATTAATGAGCATGGTTGATCTTCTTGAGTGATGTGGAAGATATGGACACATATTTTGATGTATGACACAGGACAGATGCCATTCAGGGATTGACTTTACCTGGGATAAGGGGATGCGGGGTCGATTAAAAAATATTGTGTAACAGATGCCCCATAAAGCATGAAGGCCGAGAGAGTGGGAGGGGTGAAATGATTTATGAAACCATAACTAAACCGGAACACCATCAAAGGGAACCTACAAATGCAAGTACCACTGATATCTCTGATAGTGAAAGAAATACATGTAGCCTAGGTGTGGACACAGCGATCCAAAAGACAAATATAATTGGTTTATGGTATGGATGCAACTATCTAGTTGATAATACCATATGAAAATACAGGTATGGTCGCATCCATCTAGAAAGACTCAGGTATGGTAGCATCCATCTAATCAAAGGGTCATGTATGCAATCATGAACCAATCCACGCAACCCGAACTTATGTAATCTGAGTCCAAGGTCTTGAATCCAACCTGATCATTGTACATTTTCTAATATGTGAATAAATGTGTCAAAGTCGATCATACTAGAAAATCACTCAATTACTGGCCAATGATGTGAACCATTAAAAAGCGCGAGAGAGACCACCAGTAATGTCAATGGTTCTCAAGGTACTACCAGTACAATCCACAAAGTGTGAAAAATGATCTGAAGTCGAACACTTGCAGAATCACCTGATCGAAGACCAATGATGCAAGTATATCATTGAATGTGAAGAACTTGCCATTGAGGCATGCAAGCTCTAAGGTACCTGAAAGGATTCTCTAGATAAATTTCTTGGATAATGAGCTGATGTCAACAGGAAGCGATCCATCGTAGGAGGGTCATAATGTTTCACACATCAACAACACAAGACAAGGAATAAAATGAAGATGGATGAAACAGAGAGTCAGAGGAGGATGTAAGGGTGTAAACTGTAGAAGGATTAAGCACTTGAACATATCGGCGACACGACTCTGGATTGTGAGATCATTTTCATACCAATGGATCGATGGTCATGCAGACACAGTAGGGATCAAATGGAATGAGGCAAAATGAATAACCCAAAATTTGAAAGGCCAATGACGAAGTGAGGATGTCCCAAACCCGACGAGAAGCAACAAAGGTGTTGATGTTCAAGAGCGATAAGCTACCATAGGTAATCAACAGAATATTTCCAAATTCTTCCCCCACCATTGCTGGCGAGTACCCCAATTATTTTTGAAACACAAGCTTGAAGGGGATAGCATATGCTTGCAATATAAGTTTTTCCTTCGGACAAATCCAACCTAGTGAAGCTTTAACAAGCCCTAGGGAGGAGAAGCTCGGGTATCATCATGGTGACGAGTCCAATGTCGTCAGGGTTTAACGAGTCTGACAAAGGTAAAACTTAGAGTCCTTTTCATGTTTAGAGAGTTTGAAAAGGACATGGAAAAGAAAACTGCAAAGGGGCCCTTCTCATATGTTTGTGTCTCTCAAGCCCGGAAAGGTAGAAAACAATACTCAAGAGAACCACTTGACCATTTCAGTCAAGGAGTACTTTTCGTAAATAGTGCCTCCAGCCCGAAAAAGTAAAACACTTATTAGGGACATGACATTTCGTAACCATTAATGAACTCAAAATGACAAGGGCTCGACAATGTTTTCACGTTTCAAGAATCAGAATAGAGCTTAAAGTTGACTCAGGACAAACTTTTGCGATATTTACAAAGCATGTATCGATTATTACCCACATTTGAAACACTTGTTACTGCACAAAGAAATCCAAGCATAAGACTTGTTCCACAAGAATACACAATTAATGTTCAAAAACCTAAGTCAAAACCCTAAAAACCATAGTCAAAACCCTAAATTTCGAAAAAATGGCTATTAAAAGGCATATGGTAAAACATAATTCACTTTGTGTTTGTTTTAACCGTGGTAAAAACTTCAAACTACACGTACGTTGCGAAATTGGGTGGTTGATTCCCAGAGCTTCAGTGGTTCATTTCTTTCCAAACTTCCTCCAGGTAAATACTTTGCCATTTCTCTTGTTTTTTGTGTCAATTTGAAATGTACTTTCACATTTTTGGTTAGGTTTTGGAGGAATTTTTGTTTCAAAAATTCCATCTCGGTTGCCGCATGTTAGCCTCCTATACTAATAGGTTTCATCTTTCATGATTGTCTTGATTGAACTATGGAATATGTTCAAACCTTCTTTCTTGAGCAAAGGTGTTCCATATTCTTGAAAAACCAAAAAATCAAAAAAGTTAAAAAATGTAAAGAGGGTGTACCCTAAAAGAAAAATCAAAGGGTAAGAAAAATAAAGTGGTCAAAAAAAGAAGTGAAAGAAATGAACCCCAAGAAAAAAATAGACCAAGGAAAGTGTGCAAATCCAAATGCCACTACTACTTCATTTTTGTAATAAAACAATTGTGTGCAGCTTGTCAAACCTTTGCCACAATTCATGAATAAGTCAAACTGTTTAAACTTGGCTTGCTCATATTTCAATTTCACGTTATAGATTACAGAATAAATATCTGACCAAACAGTTTAATCTTGGCAGATAAGTAGATAGTTAGAGTTAATAAAAGGTGCTCAACAATTTAATCTGAGCCCTTGGATGTAATAAGGGTATAATTAGATAGATTTTCCTTGTAAAAAGAAAAAATGTTGATGAGGGTTTGCAAGTCTAAATGCACCCTAATAAATAAGAGAAAATGGTAGTATCAAGTAGATAGGGTAGGTAGGTGGTGCTGCAAAGTGTTATCTGATGAATGATGCTGCTACATGTTTTTGATCCTTTACTTTCATCACAAGTACTAAAGCAGGAAATATGCTGGAAAATCACCGCAAGCAAAGTCAAACTCATTAACCTCCCTCATCACTTTCCCCTCAAAAGTTTCACTAATTTCCCGCAAAGACTAAGGTATTTGGAGATCAAAGGGGCTCAAGGCATTTCCTTGACCTCTGGAAGGACCGGACCCTTGGCCTAATGATCAAAAAGACCTAAGTACTTAAGATAATCCATCATTATAATCTTCCATCTTTAACTTTGTCCTAAGTAAAATCCTATTTTACTTAGGAAACTCATGCAAAATCCCATAAAAATCCCTCAAAATAACTTGATATTCTAAGTTTAAGTGTTGAAGATAAAATATTGCAATTTACTTCAGAAGTTATCACTTTCTTAGATGTGCAAAAATATTTTGAGTTTCCTTGTCCTTTGCCATATTTACATTTAACTCTATTATACTAAATCCCTAATAAAATACCTTATACTAAGTATATAACTCCCTTTTTATAAATATCCCAAAAACCCCTCTATTATAAAGTTTAACCAAAGTATTTATATCCCCGCACATTTAAAATAATAATCCACTATACGCCCTTTGGTTAAAATTATCATTATATTATAATCCCGCCCTTATGGTAATTAAATAATATTTTTTACCCGGATGCGGGTGTTATGGTTTGACATGAATCGCATTAACGCCCCACGCCCAAGCCACATGGCTTCACGCTCCCGCCAGGTGGTGGCCATGGGTTTTGATAGCGTTTTGGGTGCCAGTACAAGCAGTGACATTAAAAGCCCTTTAAGGCAGGCGGATTACCGAGGCTCTGAGGCCAGAACTTCTATCATGGCGCCTCCTTATTACTGTTCAGGTAAGCGACCCGGCTCCAGTTTTAATCCTGGGATTGCCCAAGGAATTGTTCAGGGAAATCCTGCGATTGCCCAGGGAATTGTTCAGGGAATTCCCATCTGCGTCGCCATCTCATGCCCAGTGTTCAGGATTGTGAGCTCTACTAAGACGAATGTGCAGGGGATTTGCGGTAGTTGCAGAATTGGTGGCAGGTATATTTCAGTCAATTCCTGTTTGCTCAGTTGTGTCAAGCTCACTTCGCCACTCATGGCTCCTCGCGGTGGTTATAAGTCGCCTCGCAGGGGAGGTCACTCTAGCCAGTTCAGCGGCACAAAACAGAGAAGACCGACCAACCCGAAGAGGATTTCTCCCTTAGCGTGCGCTTCGCCTCCCTCTGGTGCCTCAACGCCTTCGCCTTCCGAGGATTTGGACAACGTGGTCCAAATTGCTACTCTTTGCTATCATCGTCGGACCAACAGGCCAGTGATCCGAGCTCGCATTACAGTCATCTTCGATGAGGTGGATGAGGTGGATGACAGTAGCAATCAGGATTCAGGGGAGAAAATGCCCACCACCTCTGATAATTCTTCCAAGGCTCAGGACACCTCCTACATCCCAGAGGTTCAAAGCCGAATGGAGGGTGACAGCACTGATTTTCCCTCGGCAGAGCAGGCGGAAGCTACCAAAGAACTTCGCAGCCTCAAACGCAAAGCTCCCATGGCCTCGGCTGAAGGCTCAATGAAGACTCAGATGGATTCTCATGGCAGTGGCATGCGAATTGAAGATGAGGAAGACTCGCTGGACTACAAACTTTATCTCAAGCTGCCGCCTGGCTATGACAGCATTGAGGACGTCCCTGTTGGAGTCGAAGTTTCCTGGGAGCCCGACCCGATCCAGGCAGCTGAAGAAAGGAAGCAATGAGCTTTGGCACGCGAGGCTGAAGCGAAAAAGGGCAGCAGCAAATGACTATCAGCCTTTCTGGGGTAAGCCTGTACTCAGGCAAACAGCTTCATTTTGTTTTTTCTCTGTTCAGTCCTGGTTCGATTGCTTGTTCTCTGAAGCTTCGCAGCTTTGTAAACTCGGTCTCTGATCCCGGGGTCGGATCCTTCTTGTGGGTTGCTGGTCTGTCTAAGTCTTGTGTAATTGGTCCAAGTTCGACAATTCCTGTTCCAGACATTTCTTTTTGAAGTTTTGTTTTTCTGGCTCTTACAAGCAGAAACATCAGATGTAATGAGAATTTCTTGACAGAGAGCTGTTCCATGGCTCTCAGAGGTGTATACCTCTTGTAAATATTTTTTCTCTTTTTTAATATAATAGTTCAATCTTTACTTAGCAAAAAAAAAA